>JAQQZY010000008.1:721284-735442 GCA_030068375.1 Ostorhinchus rueppellii
AATAATAATAATAATAATAATAATAATAATAATAATAATAATAATAATAATAATAATAATAATAATAATAATGAAATGATAACAAAGCACCACTGGTTCCAGCTGCTATAAGGTCCCACTGGTCCAGAAAAACATCTATAAAAAAATCCTTCATTCTCTCCACAGGAACCATCCTGAATAACCAAAAATAAATACTTTGTTGTTTTTAACTGCACCCCTACTTCTTTTGAGCATGATTACACTTGAATATTGCTTTAACATATTCTTTTTTAAAATATTTTTTTCGTGTTTCTTTATATGATTCTTCCAAAGATGAATTGCTCTCACCTGCGACAGAGTTTATCGTATCCGTCTATCTCGAATCCTTGAAACAAACATAGTTGTAAACAGTAGAAGACGTTACAGTTTTTCCTTTATATATGTGGGTGGGTTAAACTGGTGAAAAAAACATGGAAAAAGGTGGACGTCAACAGTTTGTGCTCATTGAAAACCTCTTCGGTCTGTTTCAGAGTGATGTGATCAGGAAACCTCAGGGTCAGATCGAAGTCAATGCCACGAGCAGCATCGCACGTGGAGAAGGAAAACAAGTCCTCCAGGTAGTCCTCTGCTTTTACATCCCACTCAGCGCAGACAGATGTTTTGATCTTGCATCCTCACCTCCATGTGTGTGTTGGTTTGCGTGTAGATCGTGACAGGGAAGCGTGTTTACTACCTGAAGGCCGACTCTCCGAACCTGCTGGAGGAGTGGCTCAGGGTCCTGCAGAGCGTCCTGAGGGTCAAAGCCGCCAGTCCTCTGTTTACTCAGCCGGACATTCGACCTGGCATGAAGGGGCTGCTTATCAAGGTGCAAAGACTTCCCATGAATCTGGGCTGGATTTTGGAATTTTTGACCAATTTTGGAAATATTAAAAATTGCCTTTACTTATAATATTGAAATAGAGAATCACTATAGTTACTATTGAGCAGCGATAGGAAATCATAGATGGACTTTCATATGGACCCATGACCTTTGACCTTGAGTGACCTTAAAGTCAAGGTCAAGGTTTAGATTTCAATAATCTTCTCTGAAACTACTGTTCAGATTTATTTCAGAGGTTTGTTTTTTTTTTGTTTTTTTTTGCTTCCTTGGGACTACATCTACAAACTCTGTTCACAGTTTTCAGAAATTTAGATTTTTACATTTTAATGAATTTTTGAAATATAAGTTTGCCTTTACTTACAATGGGCCACATTTTAAGGGCTTATAACATGGAAATGGGTAGAGAAATCAATATAGTAACTGAGCACTGATAGGAAGTTATATATGGACTTTTATTTGGGTCCATGACTTTTGACCTTGAGTGACTTTTAAGGGTCAAACTCTTGGTCAAGATTAGATTTCGATAATCCTCTTCTCTGAAACTACTTGTCAGATTCATTTAAAATGTTTTGTGTTGCTTCCTTGGGACAATGTCTATAAAGTCTGTTCACAGTTTTGAAAAATTTGGATTAAAATTTTTGATGGAGTTTTGAAATATTAAAAATATGCCTTTACTTATAATGGGCCATATTTAAAAGGCTTATAACGTGCATGATTGGAGATATCACTATAGTTAGTATTGAAGACTAATAGGAAGTCATATATGGACTTTCATTTGGGCCCATGACCTTTGACCTTGAAGGGTCAAAGTTAAGGTCAATGTTGAGATTTCAATCATCTTCTCTTTAACTACTGGTCAGATTAATTTCAGATTTTTATTTAATTTAGCTTCCTTGGGACTATATCTATAAGCTCTGTTCGCAGTTTTGAGAAATTTAGATTTTTACATTTTTTATGAATTTGTGAAATATAAAAAATTTGCCTTTACTTACAATGGGCCACATTTTAAAGGCTTATAACATGTAAATGGATAGAGAAATCAATATAGTTACTATTGAGCACTGATTAGAACTCATATATGGACTTTCATTTGGGTCCATGATTTTTGACCTTGAGTGACCTTAAAGGGTCAGACTCAAGGTCAAGATTAGATTTTAATAATCCTCTTCTGTGAAACCACTTGTCAGATTCATTTAAAATTCTACATGTTACTTCCTTGGGACAATGTCTATAAAGTCTGTTCACACTTTTGAAAAATTTAGATTAAAATTTTTCATGACTTTTTTTATTTTAATTTGCCTTTACTTATAATGGGCAGTATTTTAATGGCTCATAACATGGAAATGATTGGAGATATCACTATAGATACTATTGATCACTGATAGGAAGTCGTATATAGACTTTTATTTGGACCCATGACCTTTGACCTTGAGTGACCTTAAAGGGTCAAAGTTAAGTTCAAGGTCTAGATTTCAACAATCTCCTCTGAAACTACTGGTCAGATTCATTTCACAGTTGTATTTAATTTAGCTATGTTTATATTATTAGTATATATTATTAACTATGTCTACAAACTCTGTTCACAATTTTGAGAAATTACATTTTTACATTTTTTGTGAATTTTTGAAATATAAAAAATTTGCCTTTACTTACAATGGGCCACATTTTAAAGGTTTATAACATGGAAATGGATAGAGAAATCAATATAGTTGAATGTTTTGTGTTTCTTCCTTGGGACAATGTCTATAAAGTCTGTTCACAGTTATAAAAAATGTAGATAAAATTTTTGATGAATTTTTAAAATTTTAATTTGCCTTTACTTATAATTGGCAGTATTTTAATGGCTTATAACATGGAAATGATTGAAGATATCACTATAGATACTATTGATCGCTGATAGGAAGTCATATATGGACTCTGATTTAATTAGCTGAGTTCTCCTCCAGTGGAAGTACCGCTCACTTCTGTTGGGAGATTGATCTTCTGCATCAACACCGCAGGACTCGAACATAGCTGCAGAACCTGACGTCCTCACAAATTCAAGTGATTATTGATTATTGAACGATACGTGGCCAATGACCCTATTTTTACTCCGTGTGCTGCAGGTGAAACATGGCTACTCCAAGCGGGTTTGGTGTGCTCTGATTGGCAAAACACTGTACTACTTCCGAAGCCAAGAAGACAAGGTTTTTATATTTTCTTAAAAACTACAATAGCCTCTTCACCACCACAGGAAGTTCTATCATTTACCCATTTATTGTGTGTGTGCGTGTGTTCCAGTTCCCTCTGGGTCAGATTAAACTGTGGGAGGCGCGGGTGGAAGAGGTAGACAGATCCCGGGATTCAGAAGATGACCTGAAGATGTGTGGGCGGGGCTTACAGGTAGCACCCTTCACCATCACCATCCAGCCACAGGAACAAGGACCCACCTACCTGCTCATTGAGTCCCGCCACGAAAAGGTCAGAGGTCAAACTCGATGCACCTCACTTTTTTTTTTTTTTTTATATGTTATTCAGGTTTATTAATGTTAAAGTGTAAATTTAGTCTCTGAGTCTTAACTCCACCCACTGCTACAGGCTGAGATGGAGGTGATCAGTGTCTGAATGTCCAGGTGTAGATGTGAGACAGGAGTAGTTCAGGCACATCTGTAAAACAGAGCATCACAGAGCCAGATGAGGTTCCGAAAGGTTTAGTTTGAGCTTTTTTACTGGTTTTACCTCCTAATAAAGCCCCGCCTTAAACACTATAACTATTTATGTGCGTGCTAAATTTAGAGTATTTTTGCTGCCCTTCTCTTGCCATCATACTTTTCCCACAGGAGCTTGAAGGGGTCTTAAACCTACCAAAAGTTCCCAGACAAAAAGTCATTCTGCAGTCTGTGCTGTTGTGTTTCTATATTTGTTTGTTTTTTAACATTATTTCTGACTCAAATGGAAAAATATGCAGTTTTATGAGTCAAAATCACAGCCTTCTTGGGAGTTCAGTGGTTCAGAATAGATAATCATACATAATTGATAATAGATAATAAACCGTGAAATGGTTTCAGGTCAACCCATGAGAAAATGAAAGTTTTGTCTGAATCTGACTATAGGACACATGAACACCTCTGATTAGAAAGGTTCAGGTTCCTGTAGATTTTTTTCTTTTTTTTTTTTTGTCAAATTCAAACAAATACAAAAAATATTATTATACAAAGAAGACAAAAAGTCACAAGTGTGCTATTTTCACCTACAAAATCATATTATCATCTATGTCCATTTTCATGTGCATTATTTTCAGTGCTGATCCATTTAATCACATTTGAACAACATTACGAGTCTGTTTAAAACATGAAAAAACATATATTGGCGTTTAGTATAATTTTAGTTAGAAGTCTATATATTTTGGATTGTAACTTTGGGGAGTGGAGGTTCAGGAATTCCCCCACCATGACAGGTAGTTGGAGGTTTAGCTGGTTGGGGGTGTATTTCTTACCTATAATAGATTTGATTTGGTGATATTCTAAAAATTTGGTGTTGCTAATCCCGTGTTGTGAAGTGAGTCTGTCAAATGGGATGAAGTTTCCATCCACTGCAATATTTTCTAAATGTTTTATTCCTTGGTTTTTACATTGAGTGAAGTTTATCGTTCTTTTATTTTGTAGGATGTCAGGGTTGTTCCAGTATAATTTTAATGAAAACAAATAAATACATTAAAAAAATACTTTGAAAGTAAGAGTAAGGCTGTAAAAATAAATAAATAAATAAATAAAAAATACATGAATAAATAAAAATGACATACTGAATCTATTAAGTACAGTGGGTTTCCAACTAAAATTAGTACAGAAAAGGATCAAGGCCACTGGGGGAAAAAAAATTAAGGTCCAACATAGAGCACTACACTCCCATGGGAGTCCCGCGGGATCCGTGGGACGTGACGCAAAACAGTGCAACATGGGACACATTTTGAAAGCTCATTGCAGGCACGGGCATAAACTGATAAACTGCAGTCCCGCAACCAAAATTTGAGTGTAAAATAAAATATACAAATGATTAATTTAGTGCCTAGAATACATAATTTATGCTGGATATTTTATTTTACATTACAAAAATCATTAAAACTTGCGGATGTTGCCTAGTGTAGTGTAGTACAATAAATATTTAAGTTAAGACAACAGTAAATTAACATAAGACAAACGTACAGATAAAAAAAAAGCTCAAGAAATGTATGAATTTCTAAGCCAATGAAAAAACCTTTCAGTGAGACAGAAACTAAGCGTCCCTTTTTTGCGGATTTTCGAGCGGGAGTGGGACAAATATTCCAAGTGCGGGCGGGAGCGAAAAATCTGTCCCACGCAGACCTCTAGTCCAATACGTATATAATGTCATTATTATTATTCTGATAAAAAAAAAAAAAAAAAAGAATTCTGACTTTCCTCTTCCATAATCTTAAGCTTTTTTTTTGGGACACTTTTTATTTATAAGTATTTTCATTTTTACAAAACAAGAACAAGAAAATGAGCATAACCAAGAACAAGAAAATGAGCTTTAATTGTTTTTTATGAGCATACAGATTTATTTTTCATTCTCTTTTCTTTAAAATCAAGAAAATACATATGTTCACAGCCATAAAAAAAAAACTGTTACAAATATGTTTTTTCGTTGAATTTACTCAATGATGATTATTCTTTGTTGCATTTTGAAAGTTGTTTTTCTTCTCTGTAATATATTAGATTTGGTTGTTGTTTTTTTCTCAAAAATCTGTTGTTGAGTCATGTCGGTTCTGACTTTTCTCAGAATAATAACAAAAAAATTGATTGGACCTTAATTTTTTTTGTCCTCCAGTGGCACTAATCCTTTTCTGTAAGTTAGTCTAGTTTTCATCAGTTTAAGTATATTTTCACACAGAAGCCTCATAAGTACTTTCCTGTTTGACAGTTTTACACCAGCAGATGGCAGTATGGTGCATTTGTGGATCTCATGGAAACAGGCCTGTTTTTGTGAACCATTTCATGGACCTGATGTGGTGCCTTGGATTAAAGAAGATGCTGCTGTTTTGTCTGTGGGTGTTTGGCTCTGATGTTTCTGTTGTGGCTGTCGGTGTCTGTGTAGGATTCGTGGCTGTACCATCTGTCTGTGGCAGCGGGGACCATGGTGGGGAAAGTCGGCACCGAGTTCGAACAGCTGGTGGGAAAACTCTTCCAACTGGATGGAGATCCTAGTGAGTATTTCCTACACACTCCGAGGTTCTCATCAGGCCTAATAGTCCAGTAGAGTCGGTACGACTGGGGTTGGAACACTGAGATTCTGCAACATTTAGATTTACAACATGTGCTGTGTTCTTGGTCTTGTATTCATTCAGCATGTGTTTATTCCTATATAACTGTGTGTTTATTTCTGTATTGTTGTATGTTTGTTCCTCTATTGTCGTGCATTTATTCCAGTATTTTTGTGTGTTTATTCTTGTATTGTTTATTCCCGTATTACCATGTGTTTATTCCTGTATTGTCGTCTGTTTGTTCCTGTATTGTTGTGTTTATTCCTGTATTGCCGTGTGTTTATTCCTCTATTGTCGTGTGTTTATTCCTGTATTGTCGTGTGTTTATTCCTCTATTGTCGTGTGTTTATTCCTGTATCGTTGTGTGTTTATTCCTGTATCGTCGTGTGTTTATTCCTGTATTGTCGTGTGTTTATTCCTCTATTGCCGTGTGTTTATTCCTGTATTGTTGTGTTTGTCTCCCAGACTCTCAGATCTGGAGACATCCCATGCTGTGTTTCAGTAAAGAGGCTCTGTCGTCGCCCCTCACGACGCTGCCTTCACAGGCTCTGCAGACCGAGGCCGTCAAACTCTTCAAGGTCCAGTTACATTCAGACACAGTTCCATGACAGAATCACACTGATAATAAACAGAACTTGAAGAATTACAGACTTCTTTTAAGTAACATACTTGTATTTAATGTTAAATTCATTTTAGTTCAGGGGCTACATACAGATCATTATAGTCGATATAAAGTGGGTCAGACCCGTAAAATAATAACATAATAATGTAGATTCCAAACTTTTCTATATGTTTTAGAGGGAAAACAGTATAATTACATTATGAAAATATTTATATCTACAAACATTCCTTGAATATTTGTAGATGTACAGCATGAACAAATATGAACAACCTGAAAATTCTTAAGTTAAATAAGTGCAATGTTAACAATATTACACCTTCGTTTATCATTTATACATGCGAATTATAGCGCACAGATCACGGTGGATCTACAAATACATAAAACATTAAATAACAGGCAAAATATTATTAAAATTCCACATATTTCTCCTAAGAGATTTCAGGTTATTCACTTTTTTTTAAAAAATAAAAGGCTAGTCTGTAACTTTAAACATTTTTCACTAAAAAAAAAAAAAAAGAAAAAAAAAGAAAACATTGTAGTTCTCATAATTTAAAGGTTATTGTGATAGTTTTTAACTGGTCTGATCCACTTTAGATTAAATTGACCTGAAATGATTTAAAAATCCTTGATTGTTAATATCTTCAGTGTAATTCCACAAATTCATCCCAGAGGCCGGGTTTGGCCCCTGGGCCGCATGTTTGACACCTGTGGTCTATATGTGTGTTTTATGGACGGTTTTAGTGTGGATGTATGATTGAAATTCCCACTTTCTGTAACTTGTGCTGCTGATTTGAATCTCTTAATAATAATAACTGTGAGGCTCCGTCTGTAACCCCTCCCCTTCGTTCCAGACTTGTCAGCTCTTCATTAACGTGGCCATCGACGCCCCGGCCATCGACTATCATGTGTCATTAGCTCAGAGTGCGCTGCAGGTGTGTCTGGCCCATCCAGAACTCCAGAACGAGTTCTTCTGTCAGCTGATCAAACAGACCCGCAGGAGGCAGCCGCACGGACACCCAGGACCGCTGCAGGTACACACCATCACCACATGGGGGCAGCAGAAGGATGCTTTAGCGAATGGAAAGAACAGTGTGGATCAGAAACCAAAACTACTAAGATAAGAAATTAATCCACATCCTGTCTGTTCTAAGTCTTTGAGTGGAAAATACATACAGGATGTTTTTGTTTTTTTTGTACAGACAGAACATACTCAAAAACTATTATCAGAAAATGAACTGAAATGGAAACCACTCTTGTTGGATCATACATTAACTTCACTGTTGTATTGAAAAAGTCAAACAAATAAAATTAAATAGGATAAAAAGCACCATAACATTTACGTGTTTCAGCTATTTTAACCCATAAAGACCCAGAGCTACCTTTGTGCAGTTCCTGAATGGATTTTCTCTATATATTTAACCTTTTTTAAGTGGATTATCACCATTTATTAGAATATTATCCTCTGTATTTTGTTTATTTTCAGTGTAAATCATGTAGTTTCCTATATTTAATTCACTGATCAAGCAGATGTTCATAAAAATAAGAGCCGAGTTGAGGGTTTTTAAATCAGGAACAAAGAAAACAGAAGAAAAGGTGACATTTTTTCAGCAAAGGTATCAAAAACCTAACATTAAAGTTTCTCTCTTTTTAATTTATCACCATTTATTATAATAGTATCCTCTGTATTTTTGC
The DNA here is from genome assembly GCA_030068375.1 of Ostorhinchus rueppellii. Classification (NCBI taxonomy): domain Eukaryota; kingdom Metazoa; phylum Chordata; class Actinopteri; order Kurtiformes; family Apogonidae; genus Ostorhinchus; species Ostorhinchus rueppellii. The sequence goes on from JAQQZY010000008.1 coordinate 729,715, forward strand.
TTTTTTCACAGTGATTCATGTGTTTTCTCATATTTCATTTCCTATATTTGATTGAAACGTTTATGAAAACTTGAAGAAAATTCAAAGATTTTTACATCAAAGCAGAAAACTTTAAAAAAAAAAAAGAAAAAGGTGATTTAATTTTATTTATTTTTTACGTTTTAGCAAAGATACCAGTAACCGAATGTAAAAACAAGTGTCCATCCACTGCCATTGATCCAACTCCATGGGTTTTACTGGTGAATCAATGTTGTAGAAGATGACAGTGTTTCCATGGTAACTGCAGAGCCTCTGAACGTCCAAATGGGTCATATCTGATGATCATGAAAAGATGAAAAACTACATTTTACACCAATTATTTATATGTATTGATGGGATTCATGGATCAACAGGTATTCCATTTAGATCACTGGATGTTTTTTGTTGCCAGTGGCTGTTTAGGTCTTTATGGGTTACATTAGTATTTTTTTTAAGACGTACGAAAGTAGAGATTATAACTATGATTTCAGAACAAGAAAAAAAGTTAAATCTTTGTATTTTGTTTCATTTAAACCTCAAAAACCTAAACAGTTGCTCTAAACCACAAACATCTACTGATCTGAAATGTTGACTATAATTAAAAATTTAAAAATTAACTGTATTAGTTTAAAAAAAAACAAAAAAAAAACGATGCTGTATTTGGATTTTTACTCATTTCTAACCCATAAAAACTCAAATATCCACTGGTAACCAAAAGCATCTACTGATATAAAGTATTCTATAACTCTGATCCACTAATCCTATTCATGCATGTAAATAATTCAGGTAAAATGCAGTTTGTCATCTTTTCATGGTCATCAGATATGACCCATTTAGACGTTCAGACACTCTGTAGTTACCGTGGAAACACCGTCATCTTCTGCAACATTGATTCCCCAGTAAAACCCATGGAATCTGACAAATGATGATGGTTGTTGATGCTTATTTTTACATTCAGTTTGCTTAAGAAGATAACTTTTGGTTCATTTTTCTCTGTTTTGATATACAGTAAGAAACTCTGAATTTACTGTCAGCTCTTATACAACTCGTAAATTTAATATAAAAAAATTAAAAAAAAAAAAAAACCCCCCCCCCCCCCCCCCCCAAAAAAAAAAAAAAAAAAAACAGAGGGGGAAAATCACTGAGGAAAGGTTAAATATTTGAGAATTTTTCACTTGGAAAGAAACAAAGAGTGGTTCTAAGTGTTTTTAAGGTTAAAGTAGAAAATATATCATGATAGTAGACAGTTAAGATGAAAATGTGTTATTCTTTTAGATTTTTGTGAGCAGCTGGGTCTGCAGATACATACAGCAGCTGCAGTGCATTATGGGTCCTCTTGAATTTCCCTTGGGATTAATAAAGTATCTATCTATCCATCCATCCATCCATCCTTCCTTCCTTCCTTCCTTCCTTCCTTCCTTCCTTCCTTCCTTCCTTCCTTCCTGTAAGGGTGAGGCAAAGTGGTCATGTGACCCTCAGGCGTACAGAACCAGAATCTCCAGCAGAGGGCAGACGTTAAAGTTTTAGGTTTCATTCTGCTTTTCATACTTGACATGAGTGTTTTATGTCTAATCATCTGCTCTAAATAAAGCCACATGAGTCACAGCACAGTATCTATGTATTAGGCTGAAAACAATGTAACTCTGTACCAGTAAAATCAGCTGATTAGTCAGATCTATACTGGTTTTAAGTATTGATGAGATGTTCAGTTTCATTTGAATCAACAGTGACTCAAACGAAATTATTATTATTTAACGAAACATTTCTTTTTCTTCAATTTATCTTTTTTTATTAAAATTTTTTTAAACGTATGAATATATTAGTAAAAAAAAAAAAAAAAAAAAAAAAAAAGATGCTGAATTTGGACTTTTACTCATTTCTAACCCATAAAGACGCAAATATCCACTGGCAACCAAAAGCATCTACTGATATAAACTATTTAATAACTTCTGATCCACTAATCCTGTCAATCTATGCAAATAATTGGTATAAAATACAGTTTGCCATATTTTCATGGTCATCAGATAGGACCCATTTGGACATTCAGAGGTTCCATAGTTACCATGGAAACACCTTTATCTTCTGCAACATTGATTCACCAGTAAAACCCATGAAGTTGGATCAATGACAGTGGATGGACACACTGGGTTTATGTTCAGTTATTGATTATTGATTTGCTTAAAAAGTCAGGTTTTTTTTTTTTTTTTTCAGTTTTCTCTGTTTTGGACATGATAACCCTCAACTTTAATCTGAGTTTTTATGAATTATCTACACGATCAGTCAATTTAATACAAGAAAATATTAGATTTTCACTGAAAAAATGTAAAATACAGAGGACAATATTACAATAAATGATGATAAATTATTTAATAAAAGGTTAAATTGATTTTTTTTTTTAAAATCATTTGTGAACACACACAAATGTCCCTCTGGGTCTAATATGGGTTAAGGACACTTGTGTAGCAAATAGTTTATTTGATTTTTGATTTTTTTTTTTTTTTTTTTTTTACATTATTGAGCTTGAAATTGCACAAAAATGTGAATTGCCTGTATTTTTGGAGTGTTTTTTTTGGCTTACTGGCTCCACACTGTACCATTATTCACCCCATTAACACACACAATACACTCATACACCAGTAGATTAACCAATGGGAGTATGTTCAGCTTCTCACCACAGGATGCTTTGATACATATGACACCACCTTTCCTGTACAACCTGCTGTACCTCCTCAGCAGGAGCCACCCCAGGACAACTCAATGCCTGGGTTGTACTCCGAGACATTAAAACCTATTGTTTAACACTTTCCCTGTGGCAGTTGTTTTTATCTCACTGTGTGTTTTTGTGTTGTTTTTCAGGGCTGGCAGTTTTTAGCCTTATGTGTAGGACTGTTTCTGCCTCAGCACCCGTTCCTCTGGCTGCTTCAGGTTCATCTGAAAAGACACGCAGACTCAAGGTGGTAAAAACAGAGAATATTGTAGAAGTCAGAATATTTCACATATGCATGTTACTCTGTCGGCATTAGCACAGACATTGTCTTTCTTTGTTTTATAGGTCAGATTAAGGGAACGTGAACATCAGTGTCAAAAATTCAAGTTTCATCTATCAAAAAGAAAATAAATACAGAACAAAAACAGGCTGTGAGGACAAGACGTAGCTGCTTACTGACTATGTTTACAGTGTTTACCAAATGTATTCTTCCAGCTCCACCAGTATAAGGTGTCCCACTGCTGCCATAATTGAACAGTATTTCTGTTTAACTAAATATTTTTTATGTTTCTATAATGGTTCATCCACCAGTATATGACAGATCTTTTTTTTATCCAAACCATATCTTTAATACTAAAATAGAACTGTTGTTACTATCCATACATTTTCCAGTTTAATGTTTTCCAAAGATGCAAAGGGAAATGCAGCAGCATTTTTTTTTTTTTTTTTTTTTTATGAAGTTGCACAATTCCAAGTATTATCTTGCATTCCTGTGTATATTTTGCTGTTTTCGTGACAGGTGGTCTAATACATTTATTGAGCATTGTAAGTATGTATATATATAATATTTTGCATATATGATTTTGCAGTTTTCAGTTAATGTAAAATACAAAAACACCAAAACAAAGGCTTAGATGTGTGTAACAGCTAATTCATTAATTAATAATTAGGTAGTCAGTCCTTATTCAAGAAAGAAAGAGGGGCAGAGGACAGCCACTGGTATACTGATATAATACTTTGTCCAATTTAACTTCCTCCAAGTACACGAGAAACAGAGTCCAAGCACTTGAACAAGTGTTCAGAGAACAAGTCCTCAAAGACCTGAACTTTTCCATCTGTATTAATGACAACACATCATTGACCGATGCTTGAAAAGAAGGATTTGGGGACTTCCATTCTTTTAATATCCGTCTTATAGTGATTATCATTCCAAGTTCCAGTGGATGCTGAAGTGTTGCAGGTATATTCCAGACAGCCAAAAATAGCAGGTCCTGGTTCAGACTTTTCTAGGCCCTGGAGAACTGCTCCAATATTTTTGACCAAAAACCTGCCACTGAGGAACAGAACCAAAAGGAATAAGACTAGGTACCCTCCAACATTTGAGACTTGTCATGCACTGGTGAGACTGAGGGATAAATAAAAGGAGTAAAAACATTATGTACAATCAGATTATTTGTCAAATACGCTCTGTTATTAGCTGTATATATCAGTTCAGTTGTAATATGTATGTTGAATCAAAGTTTATTAGCATATTTAGAGTGTTTTAGTTCCAAAGTCTTTTATTCTGATACTGAACAAAGAGACAAACTGCTGTCATAAAAACTTATCAATCAAACATTTTTATCCAGTATTGATCACAATTGTATTTTAACACCATAGAGCATAATTTAATTGGATGGAACTTGTCCGTATTTTTCATATATTCCTATTTTAGCTTGACGTATTTATAGTATTTATATTTTTATATTTTAAGAATAGAATAGAATAGAATAGAATAGAACTTTATTGTCATTGCACATATTTCAGAGCAACGAAATTACATTCCAGATTACAACCAACCAAGAAGAACATAAGTGTATTAAGTGTATTTGTGTTAAGTGTATTTTGTTTGTATTTATAATCCAACCAACCAAATCCAATCCAATCCAATGTGTCTTCTACTTTCTCACCCTAACTGGTGCTAACTTCCACCTGCTTATATCTGTAATCAGGACCGAGGTGGGTAAATATGCCATCTACTGTCAACGTTCCATGGAACGAACCCAGCAGAAAGGAGAGAGGCAGTCCAGGCCGTCCCGGATGGAGATTCTGTCCATCCTTCTGAGGAATCCCTACCACCACTCCCTGCCGTTCAGCGTTCCTGTTCACTTCCTCAATAACACCTACCAGGTACAAAGAAAACTGTACAGATTACAACAATGGCTCTGTCATGTCTGGGCAGGTAGACGGCTTTCCTCATCATTCTCATAGTTGTAAACATAGTCAGTAAGCAGCTCCATCTTATCCTCACAGCCTGTTTTTCTTCTGTGTTTATTGTCTTTTTCAGGTGGTTAGTTTTGACGCGTCCACCACAGTCGATGATTTCCAGTCTCGGCTCAATCAGGACACAAGTATGAGGAAAACAGGACTCTCCGGTTTCAGCCTGTACACGGACGACCCGACTGGACGAGACCTGGAGCACTGCCTGCAGGGAGGCATCAAGGTGCACCCTCCCCTCGGTCTTTTAGATGACCATAGGCGTTAAAAATTTCACCCACTAAAACTTAACGGAGTCGATCTTCTCACTGCCTGCAGATCTGTGACATCATCTCCAAATGGGAGCAGGCCTCAAAGGAGCAGCACACTGGAAAGTCAGAAAACACCAGGACCGTCCGCCTCACGTACAAGAACAGGTAGAGGAGGACGTGGATGGTCCTGAAGCTGCTAGAAACGACGGATTTATATAAACACATACATCACAAAAAGAGCATAATATGAAAAAGCTCACGATGCATCAATAAAAACTAGTTTACAATTAATTATTATCATCAGCCAGCTCTCACCCCACAATGACAAACTATGATACAAACTGATAACAGTCAACCATCTCAAATGTATTTAATGAAAACATGGTGTTTTTTGAACCTGAAATAATACAGAATATCACCAGAGGTGGCAAAAGTACTCACATTCTGTACTTAAGTAGAAGTACAGTTACTTGGGTGAAAAAATATTCTCATAAAA
>JAQQZY010000008.1:738104-755637 GCA_030068375.1 Ostorhinchus rueppellii
GAACATGCAAACTCCACACAGAAAGGTCCCAAGGATCGCCCGGGAATCGAACCCGGGTCCTTCTTGCTGTGAGGCACCGTGTCGCCCAGCTAGATATTAATGGGGGAGTATTTGAAGGACATGAAAGCGAACCCCACATGCATCCACTCAATGAAGTGTAAGTACGACATTATTAGTGCACAAAATTAAGATGTGATTCAAGTTGTGACTTCATGCGAAATGATTTGATCACGTAGATGTCTCTTTTAAGTCGGCGTGTAGACATGTCAAAATCAGCATTTTAGTGAAAATAATATTTCTTTCTTTGTGAGTGACTGTATTTCACATTATTTTATTTATCTTAGTCATATTTCATACCGAATATATGGGTCAGAATGCACCGTTTTTTGCAAATGTTAGCTAGCGAAAAACAGGTTAAGTTAAGCTAATGCTAGCTGCGTGCATCCATTAGCACCGTTAGCATGTCTACAGTCAAACTGGAGCAGTCACAATTAAAAAAAAATAAAATAAATAAGGGTTATTTCTAATGTAAAACAAGAATATATTACTGCAATTCATATACAGCAAAAACCTGTAAAATGTGTCCAGTAATATACTATACGTTTTATTTATTTATTTATGTTTTTTGTTTGTTTGTTTTTTACAGTAATTAGAAAACAATTTTCCAGCATTTTATTGACTTTTTTTTTTTTTTTGCCTGGTGTTTACACTAAGTTCTACTGGTACTTTTTAAATTTATTTTTTACACTGAAGGTTTGGGAGAAGAAGAGAAAAAGTACAGTCTAGGGAAAGAAAAAAAATCTGAATTAAAGAAAAAAAATGTTCATGAACATCTGGGGCACTAACCTAAGTAATCACCTCAAACTGGGCTGCAATACATCGTCCTTTATTCTTTTTTCTTTCTTTTATAATTCACAGATTGAAGAAGCCGTAGTCACCTGAAAAGCAGCAGCCAACAGGGATGCAGTGGTGAGCTTTAAATATTCTTCATAAAGTATGGATAGATGGATGGATGGATGGATGGATGGATGGATGGATGGATGGATGGATTATTTAAAACAGTTAAGGTTTAGTGGTTTAGTTCAGATGCAGTCCTCAGCATTTATATTGGCTGAACACTAGAGGGTAGCCTATATATCTGAATTCTTTGACAATGTCAGCAGGCACCTCTGTTACGGCCCCGGCCGTTTTGTTCTGTTATGTGTTGTTGTCTCTGTGTGGTCCTGTGTTGTCCTGTTGGTTTGGGCCCTGTTTTTGTGGCTGTGTGAGTGTTCTTCTTTTTTGTAGCAGCTGTGGTGATCCTCCCCACAACCAACCAGTAAGTGGTGCTGCCATGCCATTGGTTGCTGCTGCTTCAACACAAAGATTAATAAACACTAGAGGGGGCGTCGGGGCTTTTGTCGCGGGAGCGTCTTGCCGCCATCTTGGTCCAGAAAAGGTTGTCAGTACTACATAATATAGAAAATAAACAACTGTCACTAGAAACTCAGCCTACAAAGAGAAATTTACTAAGCACATTGCTAAAAAATATCAATAGTCCATAGCATCAACATTTGATCATATAGCTATTATGGAAAGTGGCTGGATAAATGCTAGAGTATATACTAGTATTTTATATTCTGATAATTTTGTGTTTACAAAAAAAAGTCCTTTTTTATATTTTCATATTTACAAACCTGTATGATTACGTTATGAATTGCAGTTTGATTAACTATTTTCACCTTTTCAAAATGTTAAATCATTACATTATTAAGCAATTAATTGTGTAATTATTAAAATATTAGAATCTACATGCAATATAAATATGCTTACTGCTCAATTTTTAAAAAATGTATTTAGGTCTATATTGCGCATGGGATGCCCGTATTTTTTTTAAGCCTGTGTGATCACGTTATGATATTTCCTTCAATTAATAATATTTATGCTTAAATTGATTTTCTTTTTTTGTTGCTTGTTTCTATATTTTATTTTTTTCTATAAAAACGTACAGTTGTAAGACTATGGGTAATCCTATTTTTTAGCTTTAACCATGAAATACCACTGCCATGTGTAGATTTTCATAAGGGGGCGGGGCTTAGCTTCCTGTACCAAGATGGCCGCCACAGTTGGACGTTTCTGCTTGAGGTTTGGGATAGGCTCCATGCGACCCCCGTGACCCTAGTGAGGATAAAGCGGGTATAGAAAATGAATGAATGAATAAAAGAGAGAGAAAGAGATAGACAGTAATACATATAGACATATCACTCTTTCTTGAGTTGAGCTCCTCAACAAATGTCAATGGAGTTCTCCTCTAACTGCCTTATTTTGACTTTTTTTTTTCATCTTAACCAATAAGGACCCAGCGTGACATATGTGGTACTTCCAAAATGAATGTTTCCATATATTTACCCATCCTTAAGTACTTTAGATCCAGAAATTCACGAGTTGAAGACGTTTGGGTTTTTATATCACACAAATACAACTTTTTATCACCTTATTGCCAGTTTTAGCAAAGACTGTAAAATGATTCACTGATGTGCTAACACCCAGGCCAACCATAATAGAGGTTTTAACTTTATGAAAGAGCTGAAGTATTTGATGTAATTCCAAACTTATTATGTTGATATGAATGTAATATGACCCTCATGTTTTAGACAAAAGAAATATTCCAACCTGATACAGCAGCATAAGACAATAAACATCGAGTCCCAGAAGATGAGCAGGTGAATAAAAGTGTATTTGCTGCCCTGTCCTGTTGTCTACGCTGACAAGGACAAACCAAGGCCTTAGGGGAGAGGTCCACTTATTGTGCGAGAAATGACACACAAAAAAAGGAATATGGGTGTTCCCCTTCCCAGAAGTTTAAGATATCAGACTTCTCCATGGTATGGTGAGGTGGGCCATTGTCCTAGATCCCAGGGGAGGACGAGGAGGAGGAAGAGGAGGAGGAAGAGGAGGAGGAAGGAGGGGAGGAGGCTGCTGGAGGACAGAGGTTCGACACCGTACTGACAGACGTCCAGAGGAGGGGAGACGGCACCTTCTCCCCCACAAACACCCCAAAAACCACCAGGAGAAGGAGAAATATGTGGTGAGTCGACAATCCCTGCATCTTGAATCTAATGTATATTTTCTGTGTTTCATTTTTTATCTTATAGGATCTGGTTTTAAAGTGGCTTTACACTATCATAGTGCATCACATTTACTTGTAGATCCATATGATAAGGTTTTATTTGTGTAATTTATATGATCCTGAACCTAATGTTATGCTAAAAAAAGTAAATGTTTAAATTTTTTTTAATCACAAATTCATCATTTGGATCCACATAAAGAAAACTCATTCATTATCAGATGATGTAACAACAGCATCTCAGTATGTCCTGGTCTTTAAAATAAACATTTCAATGAAAAACTTTATATTACCAATCAATAATCTTCTTGGTAACAATTATAATCAGCATGGAAACTTAATAGGTGGTAATAAATACACATAACATTGTATTTATACACAGAATATATGTGTTTATGAATCAGATGAATAAATGAATGACAGTAATTGAAATTAGATGTTTTTATTATTAGCATTTTTTATGTTAAAACTGTAATAAGTCAAAATTTCTCAATAATGCCAAATGATGTCTTTATATCTGATAAGACTAGATCTGAAGTAAATAGGGATTGTATCAATTATACATGTAATATACAAGTCTATCAAAGTTATTTATATATTTGTGCAAATAGCAAGGCATTTATACACATTTTTATCAATGAGGTAAGTAGAATAAATTAATAACAATAAAGCAAACCAGCTGTTCTTGTTATATTTTCATGTTAAAACTTTAATAATGAAACAAATTTGCTCAATAATAACACCGAATGATGTCCTTATGTCTGATAAGGTAAGAAAAAATAAGATAAGATTGTAAGTAAATACAGATAATATAAATTTTATATAAATGCAATAGATAAGTCTGTTAAAGTTATTCATATAGGTATTTGTGCAAATAACAGTGTATTTATACATAGAATATATGCATGTTTATCAATGAGTTGAGGAGAATAAAGGACTTACAATAAAGCAAACCAGCTGTGTTTCTTATATTTTCATGTTAAAGCTTTAATAAAAAGTCAGAATTGTTCAGTAATAACTCCAAATGATGTCCTTCTATCAGATAAGATAAGATGAGATAAGATGTTAAGGAAATAGAGATTACATTAATTATACAGTATAATTCATACAAGACATTATACATTACCATTTATATAGGTATTTATAGATAATATATGGCATATAGATAAACTCAGAGTTAGGACAACACTACATTATGTTATAAGGTATTTATTATGTTTTGTATACTGTATAAATGTCGTTACTTGAATTCAAGTGTTAGTAAGTGTGTATCTTTACCAACCACTTTACTTTTTAAAAATTATTCTTATTATTTTAAAATAGAAATATTAGCATTATATCTGCTTGATTGACTGATGACCTGATAAACTGTAAAGCTTTCACTGATGGTTGTCCGTTTACTTGTGAATGTACACATACAGTTTGTTTAAATAGCAAAAACATCTATTTATTACAGTATATATCACATTTCAAACTGCTGCAGGTGATGACAGAGATAATATTATCAGCAGTCGTACCCATTCAGTGTCTGTCCTTATCATTACCCCTTTGGGAATCTTTCTATAATTTACTGTAAACAGTGATGCGTTTACTGACTGTGATGTAAGTCTGTCCCGCTAATCCCAGTGTTCATTGCCTTCCCCCAAGACTCAGACAATAACCCCATGCTGCCTCGAGGCGCTATTAACATTTAGATAGTAACCCAATCAGAACAAACAGGGATTGTTGTTATTCACAGATATCATAATTTTTGATTTATAACTACTTCCTGGAACATTATCCAGTCATTCTATGGTGTGATTGATGTTTGGCATTTCTACCCAGCTGGCAACAGTGACATTATTTCATAACAAAGATTCTGGAAGAGAAGATTGTGTTTCATTTCAGTGTTTTAAAGCCAAATGACTGGGTTTTTTGTTTCATACAGTTTAACTTTATACTCGCTTCAAGGCAGTGTTGATGTCTTCATGGCTATGAGGAAATAAATCCTCAAAGTTAAATTATGTCTAAAAATGAATGGGTTATTTACAAAAGCTGGTTATAGAGACATTTTGTACTGCTAGAAGACAGGAAAGAGACACTGAAACATACTGTGTATAAATATATCAGTTTTATGTGGCCTATTTTTATACTTTTAAAATAATTTACATAAGTGGATGCCATATGTATAAAAGTAGAGAAAGAAACGTCTTCAGGCTCATGAAACGTTCCATCTTTTGCACAGTATGACGCATTACTGTGCTTAAACTGCCAATATAGGAAGAAGAAGAATGTCAACAATTAACTTACAGTAATGAACCAAGCTTTGATAAAGGAAGAAAGAATATAATAGCTAAATAATACATGCAAATATAGATGACAGCAGAAAGTGGTAACCCATTACATCAATAAAAGCTGAAGAAACAAGAGGAAGGGACCTTAAAACTAATAAAGCCATAGGTGGTAAAAGCAGTAAGACAGAAGTAAAATAAAACAAAAAATAAACAAAAAAAAACTTCAAATGAGTGCAGCTTTAAACATGTACATTATTAAAAACAACATGCACCTGAATGCAGCAGTATTATGCTTCCAAAACATCATATATAACAGTAAAATATGGTCTGAGCCATGGTGAAGTCGCTCAGCGTCTACACTGTCATCACAGTACAGTCAGTTGTCTGAGTGCCAGATTGGATCAGATCGGACCCCTCAAGACAAGATCATGAGACTTAGTTCCATGTGTCTTTGCTGCACTGCTTGTTTGGAAGCCAGAGGTGAACACACCTGATATTGGACGATGACACTTTCAGTTTCTGAGTATATACACTGTATTCAGTGACTGAATAAACATGTTAAGTCGATCACAATTTGTCCACAATTCATTCTCTCATGACCAATACTTCCTTCTATAATAGGAAGTTAACCCTAAACCAATTAATTTAATATATCTCCAAATATACATATTATTCTGACTTACATATTTTTAATGGTGCTGAGATAGGAACAGAGTAACTATAAATGACCTCTTTGGTTTATGAGTAGTTCCTGCAACAGTAACAATATACACTGGACCATTGTTATGCGTCATGAAAGTAGGCTGAGGACACAAAAAAAAACAGTAAGAAAGGTAACACATCCTCTACAATTAGGTCAAATAAAGACTTAACGTCTCAGTTCAAGAGTTAAGTTCGAGGACATTTCAGGTTTCATGAGAATCTTAGCTACATAATCCTCAGAACAAGGCCACTGCCTGTTACTGAAAAGGCTTTGGCTGAGTTTGATAAATAATAGTCTCTTTAAGTTGTGTAAAACAGTCATTTGTGTTTCTTCCTCTCTGCCCCCACAGGTTTATATTCCTCCTGTGGCTGTTGAGTCTAAAACACTGCACTGCAGGTGAGTCCTACCTTCAGTTTCATCAGTGTGTTTTTATATTAGATAAAGATAATCTCTAAATATGCAACATGATAATTGAGATTGGTCAGATTTAAGGGCTGCCAGTGTACCTTTCTGCAAACAACCAATACAAACTATAAATGAAATGTATGGATGTGGCATTTTTTCTCCTAGTATCCCAGGTTAGCAGGATATTTTAATTAACCAAAAGTACACTATCTAACAACATTTCTGTATGCATATTGTAGTGTTTTAACTGGTCATGAAGTTATTGGATATTATTGATGCAAAATGTGTTGAGTTTTTTTTCCTTCAAAAGAACCGTCCCCTTCTTCTAAGTGTGCATGGATTGTTAATCTTTAAATGGTTATATTTAAGCACTGACAGCATTAGGTTAGAGAAAGTGTGATATAGAGATAGATATAGATAGACTTTATTTCAGACTTAAAAAGACAAAAGAAATTACAGATTTAAAAGGACAACATGTGGAAAAAAATCAACCAAAAAAGAAAAACTATTAAAAAGTTACTTCTAATTTAGTTATTAACAATAAAATCAAACTGCAATATTTTCAAACCCTAGCCAAACCTATTTTAGTGCCTGAACTTTGAACATAAAGCTAATAAAGTATCAGACTCTTCAATAAGAAATTACATAAAGATTTGATATATTTGGGGGTTTGAGCAAAAGTACAATGGCAGCCTTAGATGTCACATTGATACCATGAATATACATATTCGCTATCACTCATTCACATCTTTGTTGTTCTTTCTAGTTTCCGATATTAAGGACTGCCATGCTGTGGGCAACTTCTGCCACCCACAGGCTCAATGCATGAGGTCCAAAGATAACTTTACCTGCAGTTGTGGCATGGGCTACCAGGGTGATGGTCTTCAATGCAGCGACATCGACGAGTGTCTCAGTGGTCTGCACAGATGTCACCGAAATGCCCGATGCAACAACACTCTGGGCAGCTACAGCTGTATTTGCCGTGATGGATATGTAGGAGATGGCACCGAATGCCAGGACATTGACGAGTGCCAGAAAGAAAACGGAGGCTGTCATGTCAGTGCAATTTGTACCAACACTGAAGGTGGCCGTAGCTGTCGGTGTAGGAATGGCTTCAGAGGAAACGGCTTCAATTGTACTGACATTGATGAGTGCGCAAGTCAATCGATCTGTCACTGGAACGCCACCTGTACTAACAACCCTGGATCCTATATGTGTACCTGTAATCCCGGCTATAAGGGCAATGGAAACTACCTGTGTCTGGACATAGATGAATGTTCAGAGACTCCTCGTGTGTGTTCATCTGCACTTGGCTACAAAGGCTGTAAAAATCTGCCAGGCACCTACCACTGCACTTGCAGTACTGGCTTTGAAAGCAATGGACAGAGCTGTGTGGACATTAACGAATGTGAAACCAATACCTGTAGTCTGTACGCTGACTGTCAAAACACCATGGGGTCTTTCAAGTGTACATGCAAGGATGGTTTTGTGGGGAATGGAGAGACATGTGCAGACGTGAATGAATGCAGTCAGAACAACACGTGTGACCCTAACGCGGCTTGTATCAACAGACTGGGGAGTTACGAATGTATATGTAGGGATGGTTTTTTGGAAGAGGGGCTAACATGTATAGATATTAACGAATGTGTAGAGGAAAACCCCTGCCCTTCTTTCACCACCTGTGTCAACAACGCCGGTTCATATGATTGTGACTGTGGCGTTGGCTACCGCTTCAATATCTCCGAATGCAGTGATGTGGATGAGTGCAAGGAAGGCGGATGTAGCCCCTATGCTAACTGCAGGAATTCACCAGGCACCTTCTCCTGCCAATGTGCAGAAGGGTACAATGGAGATGGATTCAACTGTGTGGACGTGGATGAATGCTCGCTGGTCTTGCAGTGCCACTCCAACGCCCACTGCATCAACCTTCCTGGAAGCTACAACTGCACCTGTCACGTCGGTTACGATGGAGATGGAAAAATCAATTGCGTTGATGTGAATGAATGCTTGGTAGATAATGGAGGTTGCAGAAACGGAGCCACATGTGTCAATAACCAGGGTTCCTTCTTATGCTTGTGCCCAAACGGGTTCACATTAATAAACAAAACTATTTGTGAAGATATAAATGAGTGTGAAGCCCTGGAGAATCCATGTAGCGTCAATGAGCAATGCAAAAACATCGACGCGTCATATGAGTGTCTCTGTCAGGTGGGTTACTACCGTCCTGCCAGTACAATGGACTGCGTCGATATGGATGAGTGTCAAGATAACCCCTGTCATGTTAACGCTACATGTCTGAACACCGTGGGGTCCCACACTTGCACTTGTAAGCGAGGTTTTGCAACAAATGGCACAGAGTGTCTGGATATAGATGAATGTTCGATTGAGGGTACATGCCATCCAAATGCAATCTGCACCAACTTTGTAGGGGAATTCCTCTGCTCCTGTCAGCAGGGTTTCCTTGGAGATGGCTTTTCCTGTCAGGATGTGAACGAGTGCCTCGTCAATACAACTTGCCCCAGCTTCTCAGTTTGTATCAACTCTCCCGGTGCTCATGTCTGCTCCTGTTTGAACGGGACTGTGGCATTTAACAACACCTGTGTGCTGCCAAGTCCACTGTGTAGCCCCGCCTGCCACATCCATGGACTATGCCATCATTCACCTGCTGGATACCAATGTGTGTGTGATCTAGGTTACGTAGGTGATGGACTGGTTTGCTCTGATATTGATGAATGTCAGAGGGAGAACATCTGTCCTGAAAATGAAACTGAGTGCGTGAATCACCCTGGATCATTTTCCTGCGACTGCAAACAGGGCTACACTCAGAATCGAACAAAGTGTGTCGGTAATGTCAATTTATTTTTTCAGAAAATATCTATCAATAAGATCATGATCACACTCTCTCCTTAGAACAAAATATTTTTTTTTATAATATCTCAGCAGATCTGTTTACAATATCAGACATAAAACTCAGACAAGTGAAAGAAATACATTAAATTAACTTAAATTTATTATCACATTAGATACTTTGAAATGCTTCGATTCATGCATTTGATGTTGGTTTAAACTCCATGTTTGAGATTCAGTGTACAATATAGTGTACAAAGGGAAGTCTGTGGAGATCAAACAACTATACTTAAAGTGTAAAACTAAGTACATGTTGCTTTATTATCATTCATTACAGGTCCAGTTAAGTCCCAATAAAATCAGTTGCAATCATTGTTTTCCTGTTTCCACTCAATACCATGTCTAGTCATTATTTGGATCTGAAGTGTATTCATTAAAAAAAATGCAAATAACATAATCTCCTACAATATTAAAACACTTAAGACAAATTCAGGAGAGAAGAGCAGATGCATTCCAAGATAGGCAATGATACACCAAGTCCATTCTGAAAATGTTATGCAAACTGCTAACTATAAAGGTGTTTATGCAAATATAAGATGCTTTCTAAGATGCCTTAATATACGGAAACCTAAATGATATTTCGAGCAGCACTAACCAACATTATTATCTAAACCAGTGTTCCTCTTTCTCGTGGCCGTATGGGAAGAACTATCAATTACTGCTATTTTGTGATAGTTTTACAACATTCATTCATTCATTCATCTTCTGAACACGTTTTATCCTCACTAGGGTCAGATTGTTTCAGCAATAACAAGAAAATGTTATGTGATTTCAAAAACAATCTATAATAGCTGCTTTATTCCTGTTTCCCATTCAGTAATATGAAAAAAGATAAAAAATAATAATTGAATCACATGTACAAATAATTTCAGTGTCATTTTAATTATTTGGACCTCATCAGGACAGCCGTCTCCCAAATGAAAACACAATATAAATTATGAAATTAAAGATATTAAACTTGTAGTTTTGTTAAAATCTTCTTTTAGGATCCAATACATAAGAGAAGGGTCTTTCTTCGTAAAAATCTTTTTTATTAATTACATTTTGGTAGTTTTTTTTGGAGAGCAGTTTCTACAAAGTGTGGGACCACCCCCATTGTTTTCATTATCTCTAATGCGTTTTTGTCATCTTTCTAGATATAAATGAGTGTGAAACTGGACAGCATGAGTGCAGTGACTTTGCACAGTGTGTCAATACAGTGGGCAGCCATGCCTGCTTCTGCCTCAGCGGCTTCAGTGGAGATGGAAAGAACTGTTCTGGTGAGTATCAATTCTTCACTTATAAAATCTGTTGCACTAGTTGGGTCATTTGTTCCCATACATGAACTCTCCTTGAAGTTTCTTTCAGCACCATTTGGGGCTGTTTCCCTGACAATGTCCCATTTTGGATGAATTATAGACATTGATGAGTGCCAAGTCCAAAATGGAGGATGCCATCCAGTTGCCACCTGCAATAACTTGCCTGGATCTTTCTCCTGTGCCTGTCCGCCCGGCACACAGGGCGATGGCTTTGACTGCCAGGACGTGAATGAGTGTGAGCTCAACTCGACACAGTCAAACAACTGCAGCGACCAGGCTGTGTGCCACAACACAAATGGGTCCTACATCTGCCAGTGCAACGATGGATACCAGGGTGATGGTTTTGTTTGTGATGATGTGGATGAATGTCAGCTGCCCACAACCTGCAGCCAAAACATGACATGCAACAATTTCCCCGGTTCCTACACTTGTTCTTGTATCATGGACATGGTGTATGAAATAGGCACTTGTGTGAGTAATGAAACCTGCCTGAATGCGAGCACAATTTGCCACCCTCTTGCCAAGTGTCATCCATATCAAGGTTCCGTCTACTGCCAGTGCAAAGATGGATATCAAGGCAGTGGTACTGATTGCTGGGATGTGGATGAGTGCACCCAATCACAAGTTCAACCCTGTCCTGCCTTTTCTTACTGCATCAATACCAACGGCTCCCACATCTGCCCCTGTTGGGAGGGGTTCAAAGACAATGGGACACACTGTGAAGACATAGACGAGTGTTTGACGGGGAACTTCACCTGTCCAGACAACAGCACCTGCACTAACACAGAGGGGAATTACACCTGCGTCTGTGATGCTGGTTTCTCAGGAAACTCTTCACTGTGTTTGGATATAGATGAATGTGCCCTGGGCCTTATCCAGTGCCCAAATTTCTCCAACTGCGTAAACACAAAAGGATCTGTCATCTGTAGTTGTTGGCAAGGTTACCAAGGCAACAACACTTACTGTGAAGACATCGATGAGTGCTTAGACAACTCTACCTGCCCTTTGCAAAGCACGTGCATCAACACCAATGGCAGCTACGAGTGTGTTTGTAATGAAGGATTTTTTGGCCTAAATGACTCATGTATGGACATTAATGAATGCAATAACACTGAGCTTTGCGCCAATGGGACATGTATGAATTCTGTTGGATCTTATTACTGCAACTGTTTCAAAGGATTCTGGAGTAATGACACAGAGTGTTTGGATATAGATGAATGTTCCTCAAATATTTCAGTATGCCAGAACCATTCAACATGTGTCAACACCCCTGGTTCTTACCGCTGCCCCTGCAATGATGGTTTTCTTCTGAACGGTGCAGAATGTCATGATGTGGATGAGTGTCAAGACCCCGATGGTTCCCCTTGCCCTGAGCATTCCATTTGTAACAACACTGTAGGGTCTTACTTGTGTCCGTGTTCTCCTGGGTACGAACCGTTTAGCCTCGGCTGTGAAGATATCGACGAATGTAAGGACAACACCACCTGCCGCTCAGACCAGGTGTGCACCAATTTGCCTGGATCGTACAACTGCTCTTGTCCGATGGGTTATCACGAGGAGAATTACACATGTGTCGACAACGATGAATGTGAGAAATCACCCTGTGACCCCTTGGCGCGATGTTGGAACACCCCAGGATCCTTTTCATGCCACTGCCCCTTTGGGTTTTCAGGCAACGGCACCTTCTGTAAAGATGTGGATGAATGCGTAGCTCTAACCCAACCATGTCATAAACTTGCCCGCTGTTACAACACCCCAGGCTCGTATATATGTCAGTGCATGTCAGGATATGTGGGCGCAGGGCCGCTGTGTGTAGACTTTGATGAATGCCAACAAGATAACGGGCAGTGCCACTTTGCTGCGACCTGCTCCAATCGCATAGGAAGTTTCATATGCTCATGTAATCAGGGCTGGAATACAACTAAAGACAAAGGTCATGGAGAAGGAGGATGCATGGATTTGGATGAGTGTTTGTCATTTACAGTCTGTCCTGAGGCAACATCCTGTACTAACCTGCCAGGATCTTACAAATGTACCTGTCCTGAAAACACAAAGTGTCAGAAGGGTGGGCTATGATTTTATTAATCACCTATTACAATCAGATGCTGATATTTACCTGTGCAATATGAAGTATGCACCCATTCAGTTTCCTCTTTAATGATAATTTATTCCATGTATCATTGCTTTTCTTTTGTGATACTTCACCCCACAATGAAAGCAGCACTTTCACAATTCACAATATTCAAGAAACTATACCTCTGCTAAGGCAGATGCTCGATAAATCCAGCATCTGCACCCTTTTATGAAGTCTGACACAGAAGAAAATCATAAAAGTTGCAGAAAATACTCCAGATAAATTATGGAGTGTAGAATAATGAATTTCTCATTTAGAGTGTATATTGTCACACTGCCATAAAGTAATTGTCAGAGCGAGTTTAACTGATTTATCAGTAAGTAAACCAGCAAACAGCTCTGAGGCTTCATCAAAGCTAACATTTCATTAATTATAAAGCAACTCACCTTTTCCTAAAATGTTCTGTTCACTTTTTTCTCCTTTTTTTCAGTGGCAGATCATTGCTTTGTAAGTGTGTTTAGCTTTGATGTCACTGACAAGCTAACTTTAGTTTTAATGTTACATTCAGCAGTTGTATTATTACACAGTCACTGTTTAAATGGCTGTTAAACTACCCAACCCTCTAAATGTTTCAGCTTTGTTTGACAAAGGCTTGTAAGTTCATGTGTATGTCTTTCATGACAATATAGTGTAACTGCTGTGTTTCTACTATTACCTGTTTGTGTGTCTTCACAGAGAGCAGTCTTTATCCTTTTGGGGCCGAGGTCGGCGATGAAAGCGTAAAGTTTGACTCAGCAGATGGAAATTCACCGTATATCACACCAAAAGTTGCGGTTCCTTTTATGGGGAAGCTGTATGACAGAGTTTATGTGAGTGCTGAAAAGGGAATGATCAATAAGACTAAAATTATATCTATAACAGAAAATACTGTGATTCTTTTGCATCTGGTTCCACTTGAACTTAGAGATAAAGTTGATAATGCATTTTATTTATTTATTTATTTATAGAACTTTTCAACATTTAACAAATATCACATGTATAATTTCAAGTAATGTGTTCATAATACAAAGATTGAATTAAAAAAACAGAACCCATAGAGAGAAGGAAAAAAAAGCCATGACAAACAAAACAAACAAAAACACAGTCAAGACAGTGCAGTCTGGTACATTTAAGGAAAGAAAACAAATAAATAAATGAATAAACAGCAAACAGCAAACAAACAGTATTAACAGCTAAAATACATTTTCAGTTTCAGGCCAGGTAACAGTCACATACTGTAAAAGAGGCTCCTGTATTTTGTTAAATTTGCTGACAGTTATTTAGGGTGCACCTAATTTTTTCTAACTTTACATTACGCATGATTTTTCTGATCCCTTCATCATGTGTTGGAGGTGATGAGTCCTTCCATTTGAAAAGAATAATTTGCCTAGCTAGGAAAGATGAAAAGGCTGGAACTTTTTGTATAGGTTAGCTGAAGGGATTGTGCATGAAGTTATACCAAAAATAGCAGTAAGGCATAGTGCACATTTTACAGCAATAACATGCAGTGATTTATGTGTTTAATAACAAATAAATGTGAAATGATTTATTTATTTATTTAGTAACATAAATACCTGAATCATGGGATTTAGATTATAATAGCCGTAGTATTTTGGATGAAGTCATGATTTTATGACAAAAGATGCTCCTCAGTTCTGTCATTTTCTGGAACTGGTTTCTTTTTTCTGTTCCAGTTTTCTGATAATGGCCTTGTCACGTTGCAATCAGCTACTGTGAATGAGCAGTATCTCCTTCCAGCTCCTTCAGCCAACGGTTTTCCTGAAGACGTAGATTCGGCACTGGTGGCAGTGTTCTGGGATGATGCTGACCTGACCAGTGGGGATGGAAAGCTGCTCTATCAGGTATCAGATGTGTACTTCACACTGAACTAAATGAAACTTGTTCAAAGATGCAAAATGGGAGGGTTCAAATGAAGCTTGTTCCAATTGGGATCCGACTTTGGAAAATAGATGAACAGCGGTCGATGGTGAGAGACAAATAACTTTTCGATCCTATCTGAACTGTTTCACTATTTACACAAGCGATGTTTGTCAATTTAAAAGATAATTTAATGAGTCAATAAAGTCACAGTTTGTGACAAAGACAATAAATAAACATCTTGTTTAATGTCAAATAATTGAATTGACTGCACGTTTGATTGTACCGACACCAAAACAGCTGCTGCTTTGACACATTTTCCCTCCCTCTTTGAGAGGGAGGTGGAAAAGTATTTAAGGAGTCATATTTTGCTTTTTTTTTTTTTTTTTTTTTTTTTAATGGTACTATGCGTTTTAAAAACATTTCCCTGTGCTCTACATGAACTGTAAATGCTCTGCTTGGGTCTGAATTCGTCATTAATTCAACTCCCCAGGTCCATCTTCAACCTTATTTCTGAGTAATGACACCAGAAAGGTGGTTTGGAGCGCTGGCCCTTTAAATGCACATGAGCCACTTAAGGCCCCACCCCCTTCAGGATGTTGGCTGTGCTTTCTATCCCGTTCAGCCTCTTGTGTTTGTTAATACAACCAATAACTGAACATTTTAGGTAATTGGCTCAAATTTTGGACATATTTTTCAGTTTTTACTCCAACCGCTGCTGCTGATAAACAATTATGTCGAACTCGGAGAAATGTTTGTTGGAAGTTTTGACCTTATATGTGTAAATGTGGTGACATAACTAGTTATAGATGTAATGAATTAAGCAGGAATTAAAAGCGGTTGTAGAAATCCACTTTATTTTTGTCAAAATGAATATAAAGATAGTTTTGCAGCAGCTGGAGGGTTCAAATTCAAACTGTATGAACTATTAGGGTCCAAATACACAATGAATGAACCACAGACTAATAAAAGTGGGTTTAGTAAAGTATGACCCCTTTAACAGAGGTGAAAATCACTACAGTCTGGTCATGATGAAGCTTCAGAGACATCTTCAGACTCTGAAGAGATCAAGAAAAGAGACAGTTACGATAATGTCACTTCCATGACGTTCAGGTGTGCTTTCTTTGTATTTACCTGTTTTCACAGTCTGATAACTTTACAACAAACTGGAATTTTTTGACTCAAATTACCTTTTAAATCTGTGCAAATGATCAACAAAAATTACTTGTCTCTCACCAATGGGTCTGTTTACATTGTACACTAATAATCGTATCGTCTGATTTCTGGAGTTATCAGATTATTCAAATGACTATGTAAACAATGTAATCTGACACGTTTTATCAGATTGCAGCAGTAATCTGATTATGAGAAATTAGATTAATACCTGGATTTTTCCCACATACTCTAATATCTTCCTGCATGTATACGGTTAATCTGATTTCTTTCGATGTTTTACATCTGCACATGTTTAAACACAATTAAAACCATAGAGAATGGAAGTTATGTAGTCAAAAATGAATGGAAGACAACAGCAAGTTTAGGTATAAACTGGAGTTTTTTGATTATTGCATTTCTTAAGTGCATGTAGATCTAATTATTACAATTATCCAATTACTCCCAACTATCACGGTCATGTAAAAGCGCTCAATGGCTGTAATCTGGTTTTGGGAAATCAGATTAACACACCTGGGTTTCTCCTCAATACTCCAGTGACTTTGTGTATGTATACCTGTTGACCAGATTTATTTTGTTCTCTTGTGCATTCCTCCTTTCTTTTCTGTCTGATTCAGGAATATCGGGAGCTGGATGCGTCTGATATCTACTCCCAGATCGTGTTTAATCGTACTGCTGACGAAGTAACAAAGTTTGAAATGACAAAAAACAAGCCTCCTTTCACTCCTGCCTGGATTCTCAAGATCACCTGGGACCATGTCTTGCCTGTTTCATACCAGAAGGTCAACTACTCAGAGGTACAGCTTGTTCAAATCACATCAGTGTAGAAGCTGAGGAACTCTGCAGATAATGCTAAATGCTCTTTTATTTTTTCTACATGCATAGGGATTTTTCTTTCACTTGTTTATATTGTCCTTCCAGATGATTAGACTTCCGTGTTTTTACTAAACTATAGGTTTAATTTGCAAGTAAACACAAAAGCATATCAAAGCTTAAGACCTAAACTTCCAAATTTTCAAATCTTCTCTGGACCCAAATGAACAATTTTACTGACTCTCTCACATTCAAAGCAATGTGTCTGAATGTCTCTTTTCTATCTTAACATTTTTTTTGTCATTAGCTCTTTTAACCCTCCTGTCATGTTACGGGTCAAATTGACCCAGCAGAGGAGTTGAGGTATGTAAAAAGTACCATTTGCTTTTTTGTATTGGAATGATGCTTCATCTACTCTCAGACACAACTGTTTTAATGCAACAAAATTAATTTTCACCATTTTAGTAAATTCTAAAAGTCTCAAAAAAAAAAAAAAAGTGACACGGCAGGTCTAGTATGACCTGGCAGAAAATACTGGCTGTTGTATGCATCACTTAAAAGCTGTGGGTTGGTCTGTGGATCAAATATGGATCAATGTGCCCCACAACACACAAAAGGTGCTTGCACACTGGAGCCGGGGTGGGTTGACACCGGGCAAAGAGGCTTAGCGGTAATTTTGTTCTGGAATGAGCAGTGGGAACACAAGGAGGGTATTTACTGCCTCTTGCCTGTCCCTCGCGGACACGGGTTGGGGGGTGTGAGTATCGTGCATAATACACCATATGCCGTTGTGGTCGTTCACTTGATTAAACTTTTTCTTGAGGGCTTTTAATTTATTTATTATTTGGAGCTTGGTCCTGTTAT
>JAQQZY010000008.1:762599-772712 GCA_030068375.1 Ostorhinchus rueppellii
TGTGATGAACTGGCGACTTGTCCAGGGTGTACCCCGCCTTCGCCCAAAAGTAGCTGGGATAGGCTCCATGCGACCCCCGTGACCCTAGTGAGGATAAAGCGGGTATAGAAGATAAATGAATAGTCTGAGGGATCAAACCAGTCGTACAACTTCAGTATTTCTGACTACATTTGGCTGCTTTTATTTCTGGATTTTAACATAAACAGGACTTTTACTACTTGTGGAACATTTTGACATTGCTGTACTGGTTGTTTTGAGTATAATTTAAGTAAATATCTGTGATAGTTTCATGCTGAGACCCAGGAAAGCAAAAAATTTGGGCCTTTTTTTTTTACATTAAATAATTATCTTGCCTGGAAACAACATAATGCAACTGTTTGTTTATGGAATGTCCTCTGCAGTGGACAACATATTTTAAGTATAGCTCTGAAAATCATGTCCCTAGAGAGGACTAAAATGCATCACCGGGTCTCAGGAGGATATAACTTTCTTCATATTTATGTGCAATCAGGCCAGTGTGTTTCATTTACAGGGTTAAATAAGGTCAGACGAACCCCTCAGTGATACTCAGAGGGGAGGATGGCATAGCGTGCTAACCTGCCATTATTAGATCTGCAGGTAATTTCCATCAATTTATCCTTAACACTGCCATGTAATTATAATTCCATTTACCGCATCGTGCTAGTGCAACTGTTCTGCCAGCTACCTGCAATCCCCTCTCTCGCCACCAGGTGTCACAGCTGAGTCTTCCACACTGGGCAGATCAATCACATTTGTTTATGAGTGGGGTTCAAGCAGTAACGCAGCACTTTCACAGCCACACACACACACACATATATATACGCAGACGACCAGGCACCTGCTCTGCAGCCTTCATCTGGATGTGGCCCCGGCATGCGGTGGAGCCACTGCCCCCTGCAGAATGAGATCATCTGAGAGGGGCGCGGAGCAAGACAGCCCTGCAGGCCCCCGCCACTGCAGAGACAGACCTGGCCTACCCCACAGCGCAGGTCAAGGACAGGGCGCTGCTCAACACTCCTCTCCTGTCACTTCCTTATTGTGGTGACACGCTGCACTTACAACCACACACCCACAAGCGGCCCTGTCTAATTCATGCACTGCCACTTGATTCAGTTTGTGCAGAATTGACAGAGTAAACTGTCACAATACTATGTTCTGGGACTGTGGGGGAAAGTTCTGGAAAGCACAGAAGTCCACAGTAAAAGCAAAGCAGCCCCTGTGATAGATAAAGGCACAGCTAGGAGGACAAAGCAGCGAGTGAAAAAGCACCACTGACGATGAATTCACCTTGGCGAGAGAGCTTTGTAGTGCCACACTTCTGGAAGGTTCCAAGTAGCACTGTTTCATGTGCTGCTGAAGGCTGCAGTGTTTGAACTCCAGCTCCACACTGACTGCAGCAGACAACCTGGAGGCAAGCCAGTAAGGGTGGGGGAGAGAAGAGAGAAGGGGGGAGGACGGGAGAGGGACAGAGTTAGAAAGAGTGAGAGAAGGGAAAGAGAGAGAGAGAGAGAGAGATAGGACGGCACAGAAATGCAAAGTGAGAGAGTGGAGATCAGCTGCAGGGATTCTATTTGACAGCCAGTAAGTGGTTTTGTTCCTCAGATCCCCTCGAATAAAACAACTGACATGTGCAGGTTTAGAGATGGCTGATGATCTAGCGCTAGGCCCAACAAACACAACACACTGGGGTGGGGGGATAGAAAACTAAGTGCATGCTTAACACTATATCCATTTCATCACAACATGATTGAAATAGGCAGGGAATAGCAGGCCCGACCAAATCCTCTTATCCGATTTGCAACCATTAATCATTTCTGCCTCATGATGTAATTTTGGACAAGTCATTTCTCAGTAACAGGTATGCCAGCATAGGCTACAGATGGGACTGACTTGTGTGTGGCTAATGCCTTTATTGCACGGCTGTAAAACTCTTCACAATCACAAGGAGCGCAACTTTGTCCATTGACTGAATCTGACCTTTGTTCACTTTATGCCAGGAAAACATTACTGGCAATCTGGAATTCTCAACGGACGCTTGTCAGATCTAGCTGAAATGGCCTGTAAGTCATAAAAAATACATGCATACATGAGTACACTCTTTCCCAGTTGTATTTGCATACAAGCATGTAGGTTAATCTCACATATAAATGCGTTTGTGTTCAAATACAGCTGCAGGCCTGCGTGTGCACAGACAACACAGTGACATAATGCAAAGCCTTTTTGTTTTTTTTTTCTCAACAATAGTAGCCTCACATCCATGACGCACAAACAATTGCCATTCTCTCCCATGAAAGGTGATCTGCTGTCTTGGCATGGGACCAGCAGGTGCATTACAAAGCTTCATTCATTAATAATGGTGTCCACATCCTTCAGTTACACAGGTAAACATCTTCTCATATTTGTCACTAGTGTTTTACGCCATAAAGTCCTCTAATGCTGCTGCACAAATTAGCCTTCCCTTTAAGCTTTAGCTTCAAAGCTGCTTTATTTTACAACATCATTGCACAATACCACTGCACTGCGCACATACTGTATCTCACATGCTGTGTGCCAACCCACTCTGAAATGACCCACATGATGGCTTTTTCTGCCAAGGGAACAATGCTAACAGCAATCAGTAGGAGTGATGTTGCAGGCCATTGGGAGATGACTTTAATGAAGATGAAGAGCTGACTTCAGCCTCGCCTTTCGTGGACTAAAATGACCTTTGACCCTGTATAGTGCAGAACTGAAAGATGTCATTTCATAAAACTGTTCAGGGTTGGGTTGTTTCCGATAAGGACTCTTTATGTGAGGCAGTTACATATTCACAGACACTGATAAGACGACATAGGGAACATATTCGAAGTAACAGTGGTTTGAGGGTAGTGCAAATACGCATGCACACAGTCACAGATTTATTTGAGCAGATAATACCAGGCTTATTATAGTTAGGGCTAAAATTAGCTGTGAATAAACCAAACTGCAATAAAACTTTGAACAAAAACCATGAAACTATGACCAACACAAACTAAAAGGAAACAGATTTTGCAGTTATGATCTAGCTGGTGTTCAGTCTTCCCCAATGTTAGTCGTATAAGGCTTTCCGAGTCAATTCCTTAAAATAAAAATAAAACCGATACTATTGAGGTAAAACCAATCGAAACTTATCTGACGTCAAACTCCAAAGCTATTGTACCTGCGATATTGATACTAGAACAGCATTAATGTAACACCAATCATCCATCATGCAAACATGATGCATATTATACTGTATTGTCTTCCTTGGCCTACCTCATAGAAGTTGGTTTCATGTTTTATAGACCATTAAGTCATGTCTTCGGGATCCCAATTTGGCCTATCCATATTAGACTCAAGCCTGTAGTCCCCTTTGACCTGGTACTGGCCCTCAGAGACCTCAGGTTCATTCAGGGGCATGCCATAAACTGACCAAACAGCTGATTTAGCAAGTTGGATGAAGCACTGCAATAGAATAAAGTGGACGACTGTTCTGACTGTGAAATATTTATGACCCCCACACACAAAGCCCTGTCTTTATACGGCCATTTAATTGGAGCAGCGCAACACAGATGTCCACTGACAGGTAAAATTTGAATCTTATTAGTCTGAATGAAGGCGTTCTTCAGTGTTACTTCAGTGTTTGCAAACAGGAATAAGGTGAATACATTCACCTCCACATATAACCATTCACACATGCTGCAGCTTATCTGGTTCTTGTGACAGATTTACGTCTTTGTGCTTTCACCTTTCCCATTACATAATCTGCAGAGTGACAAAAACCCTGGGCAGAAAAACAGATTTAAAATGGGAAGAATGTGCTCCAGATTAGGTGTGTTAGAAAAAGCCTGGTTTATTCTGAGGCTGCTCAAGCAGATCACGTGGCACTGGCAGCATCCTCTCTGCAAACAGCTCTGATGAAAGCAGGAGCCACTCTGGAGCCTCTTTTCTTAAATATAATAAAGTGTCACATCTTCTGCTTCTAGTATTTGTGTTCTGATGAAGAAGAATTGAAGGTAGGGGACAGAGAGGCTCCGAGGCGCTCCCTGTGGTTTTTCACATACTTCTTCTCGCAGATCTCTGCCGACCCTCTGCCACCTCAGCATCTCCCACAGGATCAGGCCAGAGACAGGTGGCCGCTGGGAGATCAGTCATGCATAAGCAATCAGGCTATCAGATACGACCATCCCCACCACCGGCACTACAGTGAGGACCCACTGTCATCTGATGGTAATGCCTGCCACAGACCCTGAACATATCACACGTCTATTAAATAACACCGTGCACATTCATGCACCTATTACAAATGATTATCCCTTCACACTTAATTCAGCCATAACACTGCATCTCATCATGCAAAAATGTGAAGTGATAAGGACTTGCACAGCTGACAGGAGTAACTTTGCTTCAGCATAGAGGTCAGTCTGTAACAGAATCAGTCGCATTGAATGGGCATCACCATCCTAATGAAAACACAAGTAATACAATAAAAATGAGCTGCAGCAAAAAGGTAAAAAAACAAACAAACAAACAAACCAAAACAGTCTAATATAGATACAAAATGGTTCCGTAAAATCCAAATAATAAACAATAAACTATGTTGTTGCGGGCTGACTACTAATCAAAACTATCATATTGGGTCTCCCTAAAGGTGATGCCCATATGTACACACACACACACACACACACACACACACACACACTATGCAACAAGCTTGTCTGCTACGCCTGTGGCACTGACTGGGATGTCTATGGACAAGATGCAGCGGCAGCGCAGACCAAGGGAGTGACGCATTGCAGGTACAAACGCACCAATCACAGAGCGCGATTTCTTTCCGCTACGTCTTGCGCCGAATCACAGAGTAGCAGAAAGTATTCATACGTTGTCACTTAGACCGCCAACGATATGTGGCGTATATCAAAAAATCTGCGTTGGAACCTAAACAGCCGCCCCAGATGCGTACTTGGGGTGTTAATTGTTTTTACCAACTGTCTACCCATTCGTTTAGATGATTTTTTAATCTAATTCGCTAACTGAGAAAATGGAAGTTGGCGGAGTGATACGGAAAAGAGGCGGAGTTTCGGATAGCCGTTAAATGCGAGTCCAGTTGCCTTCGCCTCAGTGTATTCATAGACGGTGTAAGTTCAGTACAAGCCCGCGTCGTTTGTGGTTTCCTACGGATTTTGTCATAAACCAGCAGCTACAACTGCGTCGAAATGGTAAGAAAAGCCGGATCTTTCGTAATGATGCGCCTCATTGGTTTTAGATGCGGTTTATGGAGCTTTAGCCTTTGAGTATGTTTAAATCCAAGAAACTAATAAGAGGGAAGCGTGACCTCACCGGTGGCTAAGCTGAAGCCCAACCGCAGTCGGTTAGATGACTGCCTGCTAGTTAGTTCCAGCTTACTAGATATCCTAACTATAACCAGTGTTTTTCTGGGGAAAAACTCGCAGCTCACCGTGTATGGAGTTACGCTTGCACCAGCCATCGTTGCCCTCTGAAATAATATTGCTTTATGTAAGCCAGCAGCAGTCTTGCTAAGGGTAATGAATCGGTTGCCGGACGTTCGTGCATTTTTTTTTTCTCATCCTCTGCCATCTGAGAGGCGCTGACTAATAAATAATAAATGTGACTATTTGCCAGGCACTGTGTTGCGGCTGAGGACCCTTATATTACGGAGTGATTGTACTAAATGTGCGCTTGCCGTGTTACTGTCAATCGGTAGATTAGCATTAGCCCTGTTGGCTAACCGTAGCTCTTCCTAGCAACATTTACCGCCAAAATTTAAGTCATTCATTGTCTATGGCCAAGCTGGCGTCGTTGAGCATTAAAGCAAAAGAAACACGCACTGAAGACACTGTTGTTACATATTTTGTGGTCCTTTTCATGTTTACTGTTTGATCAAAGGCTGAACTATATAAATGTGTCCATCAAGTCCAAATCCACGCCTGGTTTTATAGCTATCGTATATGTCAGCGTAATTTAGAACTCGCAAGAAGGATGTTTATGCTCATTTAGTAGTTATAACACCACGTGGTGGTGGTGGACATTAAAATGGGACTAGGTACATAATGGTGAATAATGGACATCCTAAATGTATACTTTTTGACACTAATTGCTTCATCTTCTGCTTTTTCAGGCTGATCAGCTTACAGAGGAGCAGATTGCTGGTAAGCCATCGCTGAATTGATCTGCTTCTTTCTTCATTTCCTGCAAAGTCCCTTGTGATATGGATCCTAGCGTCTCTTGCAGTGGATTTATACTTTTGCCATTTAAGGCATTCCACAAGACTGCCTACTGGTCATAAAAGAGGAATGAATGAAACGGCTGTTGCTGGCTGGCTGGCTCTGGAGCCTAGAAGGACTCCCTCATGGAAAACTTTGCATTTTAATGGTTGCTATGTAATAAATGATGTAATCTGGAAGGGTTTTCTGTATTCTGGTGAGATAATGCGTCCTTTGCCCTGGGTGTGTTCACACCGGATGGAGTGCTTCAAGAATATTACAATAGTGACTTCTGTGTGTTTAGTGAGTGATAGAAGTTGGAACCTGGGGTTATGTAAACTGTGCAGGAGTGTCTCATAAGGTTTTGCTGTTGGTCTGACCTTAAAGACCTTTCCATTATTGTACTGTACTCATGTTTTTTAGCGGTACAGTTGTAGTGGATGTCCTGATGGCTTTCAGAGTAGCTTTTTTTTTTTTTAATGATTATTCAGTGTTGGTGTTAGGTTTCACTATGTTTATCTCACACTTTGTGTGCTTGTATAGAGTGTTGGTTGATGTTTTATAGCAGACTGTTGCTTGGTTTTAAAGCACACATTAGTACCCTTGTAACTCAGGTTCATATGTGTATAAACCAGTTTACCTCAGTATTGATGGGTCTATATTGTAGTCTTTAATTCTCAGACGGCAGCTCTTTTCAGATGAAGAGGGTGTTGCCCTGTGTGTTTGACCCTGCAAATGGCAGGGCAGGTTAGAGTCTTTATGATGTTGACAAGCTGCTGCATGCCACTGTTCATTGCCCACTGGCCTCATCACACTTGATGAGTGTGTCATCGCTCCTCATCCCTCATGGCTCCAACATACAGGCTGTTGTTCACTCGCCGACGTAGCCTCCCTCTGCCCTTCTGCTCAGTCTCGTGGCTACTGTCCTTGTTTAGCCAGAAAGAAGTTGAAACCCAAAACAGAAGGGCTCATCCCTCTGCTGAAGCTAGTTTGCAACTAAAACATGAGTAATGTACAGCAGTAATTGGACTTGAACTATTGCAGTGCGGGGTTCTGATCAAGACTACATGATGCAGTGTTATGCAAGATGAAGGAAAAGAATCAAATTATTGTTAGGACATTGTCATCATACTGCTTCACAAATATAAATCTACACATGCAGTGTCTGCATCTAACTAAAGAAGCCCATGTGCTTTGTTTGTGCAACCAGAATTCAAGGAGGCATTTTCACTCTTTGACAAGGATGGAGATGGCACCATCACCACCAAAGAACTGGGCACAGTCATGCGCTCACTGGGCCAGAACCCAACAGAAGCAGAGCTGCAGGACATGATCAATGAAGTGGATGCTGATGGTGAGAGCTCAGTCTGGCTATCAAATATGGTGCCTGAACTCGGGTACACGTGGCTGACAAGAATCCATTGTCAAAATGTGTAAATTGTTCCACAGGCAATGGAACGATAGACTTCCCAGAGTTCTTGACCATGATGGCTAGGAAGATGAAGGACACAGACAGCGAGGAGGAGATCAGAGAAGCATTCCGTGTCTTTGACAAGGTAAATAGTGTGTATACTCCTACACATGCACGTGGACGGCAGCTTTTTTGATAGGCTTAGCAATAAACGCCCCTCCCCTCCTTTTTTTTTATTTTTTTAAAGGATGGCAATGGATACATCAGTGCTGCTGAGCTGCGTCATGTGATGACAAACCTTGGCGAGAAACTGACTGATGAAGAAGTGGATGAGATGATCAGAGAAGCAGACATTGATGGAGACGGACAGGTCAATTATGAAGGTGGGTTGATGTTCACTTGTCTGTTTTTTTTTTTTTTTTTTTTTTTTTTTTTAAATAAATTCTGTCAATCCTATGATACTGAGCCACAAAATGTTTTTCTCTTCCTGCAGAGTTCGTACAAATGATGACGGCGAAGTGAAGGCCTTGTACAGATTTCGTATATAAATAATTTGCCTTTTTTCTTTGTGTAATTTATCTGTAAAATCTTAATAGCCCCCCTTCGTCCCTGCCCCTTCTGCTGTCCAAAGGAACTGCATGTAAACTGCATAGGCTCTTGTCCCCATGTCCCTTTCTTTTGCTGTCATGGTGTTTTGGAGTGACGGAATGGTCATACAACCAGATGCCTGTGGAGGCCCCTGGGAGCCGGAGAACTTCGAATCTTCCTGTCTTGTGTGCTCGGGGCCCCTCCACGCATGGCGACATTGGAAACCTGTCAGCTGGTTGTCACTTGGCAACACTGTTGGCATGGAAACAATGTAGAGGAGTTTGAACTCTGCATGGACTACGGACAAAGTATATATGGAAAATCTCTCAGCATTGCACTACTGCAAAAAAATGACACGGGTGTATCTCCTAGGTACTCGTACAAACTCTTTTTGTATCTGCTGTTCTATACCAGAAAACGACTAATCTTACCATGCTTTTTAATGTTTTACTCACTACTTTAACTTTTTTTTTTTTTAATGGCCTCTGGTCATGCCTCAAATAATCCATTCCAAGTTGTATATTTTTGTTTTCCAATAAAATTTACAATCTACCCGGATTTGAAAATTGTCTTGTTTTCTCAGTTATAATGGATCCTTGAGTTTGTATACCCTGTAATAATTCCCATTTTTGTATCGAGGACGAAGATGCTCCATTTTTGATAGGCTCTCTTTTCTTTTTGTTGCTTAGAATACACATGAAATGTTTACCACTTTAACGTTAAAGTTGTCCCCTGTGAATTCCCGAATGCACTGAGGAGCATCAGCCAATGCCTCTTACTGTTCAGATAAGCTCAGATCAGATCTGTATTGTCATTAAAATAAAAGCACTGAGTGGGATCAAAAGGCTTCTATTCTGAAGTGCACACAATGGTACTCGACATTAGATTAGCCTTGTACTGTCCAGCTCCCCTACCGACTACATAGGCCATGTGTTGTCTGCTACTGTTGGCGCAGCACCATGTAGAAGCTGACTGCCTCATGTCTTACTTGGCATTTGCTCCCAATCACAAGGTGCAGGTGATTGAGCGTACATCAGAAAACATGGTGTAAATAGAGGTGTACCTGTTATTTTTTTTTTTTAATTTCTGATTGAGTTTGTTACAGTAGCTTGCAGAGATACTAAGTTTGTTATTTTGATGAATGACAAAATAAAGCTCTATTGTGGACCTCAGCTCTGCCTCGTCTTGTCTGTTCTGCAGATACTGTTTTTGGTTTTTTTCCCCCCTAAACTCACAACCCAAGCAGTGATTGTTTCATCCCATCTGCGGCGCCGGGGTGCCATTGTGTTTTCTGTCGGGTTTGTGTGTCATCTGCTGGGAGCGCTCAGTTGTTTGTGGTGTTGTCAGTCATGCGTTTCATTCAGTGTCCCCCCTGTGGATGCATATTCACACATCTAGAGCGTTACAAAGTGAAGTTAAGTAACGCTGCACATGGAAAGAGATGATTTACTTGGCTGGGGTTTTTATTTTCTTAGATACTGGCTATTGGAAGTCTTGAGTTCTTGAAGAGTATTGTAGATTTATTCAGTTTGTAGTGTTTGGTGAATGAATGAATGCTACTTTTTGAGGAAAGGCTTAATTTACAGAAGCTAAAAAAGGAAAGAATACATGCAGGACTTGTACGGGTGCTTGAAATCCTTGAAAATGCTTGTTTATAAGGTCTGAAAAGTGCTTGAGTTTTAATTTAAAGGAGTAATATCACTGTTCTACAATTGTTTAGAAAATATCTGCTTCAGACAAATGTGCTAAATCTTACATAGTTTAATAAGATGAATCAGAAAATAAATGACAAAAAGCTGGTTAGCTCATGTTTTCAGTATATATGATGGTGTGTTATTCCACATATATGTTGGTTTATGTACATTTATACAA
>JAQQZY010000008.1:780724-792366 GCA_030068375.1 Ostorhinchus rueppellii
AATACTGTTCAATTATGGCAGCAGTGGGACACCTTAGACTGGGTGGAGCTGGAAGAATACATTTGGTAAACAGTGTATTATAGTAAACATGAAAACACCATCATCTCCTGCAACATTAATTCATCAATAAAACCCTTGTAGTTTGACTAATGTCAGTAGTTGTAGATGCTTGTTTTGTTCAGCTAATTTAATCATAGTTATTTTAAAAAGTCACTTCATCGGTTTTCTTTCTTTTGATAGAATAACTCTGAGCTTTTATGACGATCTAGGAAAATATTGGATTTTCACTGAAATATGCAAAATGTAGAGGTTAATGTAATAATAAATAGTGATGAACTCAGGAGTTAAATGTAGTGAAAGATTCACATGGAGGTTACCACTAAAATAGTTCCAGGTTGGTAAGGGTTAAAACACTGGACTGTAATGTCAGGTAGCCGACCACAAAAAGGACTTTGGTAGAAGTTCAATTCATCAACTGAAATGATACTAAAGTTGAAGTCTCTAAGTATCTCCTATTTACTGTACTTAAGTCGAACAAGTGATCAACAATGAAATGAAGTCAAGTAATGAAAGTAAATGTTGATAACCATGAGCAGTCAGAGTTTTGAATATTATAAAGTTTATCCAGGATTTAATAACAGTGAAGTCAGAGACAGGAGGTCAAAATACTGAAAATGATGACATCACTCACCTCATAAACAAGGAATCCAACGTCTAAACCACTGACATAAAACCAACCTGCAAAACTTCATTCAGCTCTGCCTCACATCTACAGACACATCTATGGGCTGTTGTTTGCACTTGTTCATTACGTAAGTGACAAATAAGCTTCCTGACTTTGTTACAGTTGCCGTTAATCTCAGCGGTGAAAACACCAGATTTCCTTTAGTTTATTTTTGTAACGATACAGTGCATTAAAAATGTATGGGATTAGAAATATAAGTCAGGAAATGGAGTGAAGTAAAAGGGAAAGTAAACAGAATAAAAAATACTCAGTATAATACAAATTCTCCCTTAGGGATGGGAATCAATAAGACTTTAACGATTCCAATTCCATTATTGATTTTGCTTATCGATCATATTCCTTATCGATATTCATTGGGTGAGGGAATAACAGAGTACAAACGAGTATGTTTGTATTACTGGTCTTTCATATTTCCATCTCTACACAGAAGCTAGAACATATACGGTTTGTACAAATAATAAGAACATATGACACCGGGCCGAGTTCGGGGGGGGGTTACTTGGCCCAACTCCCGTGGTTGTGGTTGTGCACCTCATTTCCTTTCCCCTTCCTTTGGAAACTTGTACTTGAGGGCATTTGATGTTTGTGCCCGCACCGGAACCAGAACCGGGCCCGGATGACGTCCTGCTGCTAGATACAAAAGCATGGACAAACGTTAGAGCAGATTGGAGGGATTGCACCCTTCTGAAGAAATGGAAACTCTGACAGTGTTCCAAGTGGACCTGGTGTCATCTGTTTAGACCGCTTCTGCCTCAACACCATGTTGGCTACGTTCTAACCAAAACTATGCAGCGTACACGTGTCGTTATCACGAATGCACAATGAAGGTGGAATCGATAAGAAGAATCGTTAAGCAGGCAGGCAAACGATTCCAAGGAATCAAACTACTGAGATCCATTTCTCAACAAGAACCTGTTCTCGATTCCCATCCCTATTCTCCCAAACCATACTTGAGTACAGTAGTAAAGTATTATTACTTTGTTACTCTACAATACTGCACATGGAGTGGACTTGTTTTGTTTATACACGCATTTACTTGAGGATGTAACAGTTTTTTTTTCTCCAGTTGATTTAAGGAGAGCTTCACAGAAAGGCCTTGGCTGCACCAATCAAAAAAAGAGGTCAAAGTTTAAGAGTTTCACAGACGTTCACAGAATGTGCCAGTTACAAACGCCACACAGGAGAACATTGGAAACGTGCCGTGCCACAGTAGGAAAGTAGGCCAGGTGCTTTGGCTCCCACACACACATATACACACAGGTTCCATAATGGCAGACCCGTCCAAAACGGAGTCGTGTCCGTCTGCTTCTGTGAAATACACCTGCATTAGCACCTCTGGGAGCACCGAGCTGTCGCAAAGCCAGCGGGCCAGTTGCGGGGGATCAAGTGAACTGGGATCAAATAGCATGTAATGGTAGCAGCCGTCCCTCCAAGGAGCTGCAGAGGAAAAGACACCTACCTCTCCCCCTCTGTCAGAGCCAAAGAGAGGCTGAAAATGAAAGGCTGGTCCTGTGTTCAGGGACAGGGAGACAGTTTTATGTCTGAGGAAAAGGGTGCAGCGAGGGGGGGGGTGATGCTATTTCTGCATGGCACGCCGCTAGTGATGACCAGTATGTGTGTTAGTGGGTAAGAGTAAAGGAGAAGTGAAAGGCAAGAGGACACAGGGACAGAGATTAACCCTACACAGATCCCAGAAAGGTGAAAAAACCACAACAAAACCAGAGGCCATAAAGACAGGAGTCAAACCATATGTCACAGGTCTTACATCTACGGGTGTGGAACCCTAAAATAGGTCTGGGGTGTATTTTTAGTGCATCCTTCAGATGACTGGAGTATCGGCTTCTATAACAATAGATTTTCATGCGCTTATGTCTAGAGATGAAAGAGTTAATCCCTCACTTGGGTCTGAAAATGTTAGAAGGTGCATTAAGTTTGGAACTGTAGAACTGGAGGCCTTGATCATTGGTTAAAGTCAACCGTCGTTCAGGTAAAACCAGCTGTACCATGCAGATACCAGCAGACACTCACAGTTTGCAGCCAATGGGACTATTTCTGCCAAGTCCGAACAGTGGTGTAAGGCTACATCAGGTCCCATTACACTCCAGTTACCATCTGATGGGCTCCCACATGTGCTCAGCCTGGTCACATTTTGTGCCTAAACTACAATATGTTCAAATAGAGACTTGACATTGGACGACATCGAAGAAATTAGATAATTGTTCTCTTGATTTATTTCAATATTTCAATATAAAGTAGCTCCTTGTTTTGGATAATTCCTTATGGTCCAATTAAAGCAAAAATGAATTTAAGTGAAATTGTGGGTCATTAAGCAACATTCACTTATCAAATTGCCTCTAATATGTCTCGATATATATATATAGACTTACTTTTATCTTATGTACTTTTTTCTTTTTTCTATTTTATAATTTGCTGCAGGTGCAAAAATACATTTCACTATGTACTGTACCAAGTATAAGTGTGCATGTGACAAATAAACCTATCCTATCCAATCTGAAACATGTTCTAATGTCAGTTTTCATACATACAGTGGCGTAAAAAATTATTAGACCATCAAAAGTCATCATAAACAATGGTTATGCAATCAAGTACAAACTCCTGTGTGTGTCATATGACTAAAACATGACACACGACAGAAAAGAAACATGGAATGTCTAAAAGCACTGTTTCTGTCAGTCCAATGCCATAGATATTGATGTAAGAACTAAAGGGATTTTGTTTTTTATCAAGAAAACATGGAAAATGGATAGATATCAGCTCTGAAATTAAACATTTATGAGCTATTTTTGTTGTTATTATTATATTTGTCCAAAAAATGTACCTTTCGTTGTACCAGGCATTAAAATGAGCAAGAAATTTAAGAAAACAAGGGTGGTCTGATCATTTTTACTGCAACTGTATATTGGCATTACAGACTTTCTAAATCCACCACAGGCCTTTTCTCTCAATTATGAAAAAGGGAAAACAAAATCCAAATTTTTATGGATCCTCAAAATGTCTATAGGTTTCTTCAAAGCCTTCCTCAGAGGTTTGTGAAAATGCTGCAGTGGCGTTCTACTCCTGCAGACCAATAACATAACACATGTGACCTAACTTCCATGACAGAAATGATCAGTGGAAAAATATTAAACAAGATAAATATGCTTCTCCTTATGCTTGATGTGTAGCAGTTTGAGGTTTACGTTCTATGTATCAGATTTATTTTACCTCACAGGGACAACGGTTCAGATGGTTCTTTCTCGCTCTTGAGTCACTCATATGCCACAGGCAATTAACTGGAATTTTCAATTAACTTAATGTGAAAAACAGCAACAGCGTGTACTCACATGCTAATGAGTGCATCCAAGGCTTGGTGTGAACATAATGAGTTTTGACCCGTCAATCAATCAGCTACTCCATCAGTCAATAATGAATCCTGTCTCTGACCACCCCAGAAAGAAGGGCCTGCTCCATGTCATTACAACCCAGAGACCAGACTGGAAAAAAGCATCACTTCCTGCTTCAAATCCACGTTGCCACGGCTCCAGCGTGTCCCCTCGGTAAGGCTGATGAATCCAGGATCACATACAGGCTTAAAGGGGAGGGGTCTCTACCAGGATGACAGTGGGCACAAAGGCCCAAAGAATGGTTTAATGAGTATAAAAATGATGAATAATCTGTTGTTGTGGCCTTTAGTCACCAGATCTCAAGTTAAATGGACACTGAAAAGACTTAAATATAAAAGTTTTTGGACATCCTATGCTAAATAAATAAAAAAATAAATATTATGTGTTTGTGCAGCCACACCTTTTGAAACGCAAAACAGACTTTTCTGCAAATATTTTCTCCTATTTGAGATTTTTTTTTTTTTTTACAATTTTACAATCCAAAAACTGTTTTCAACTACTTAATGATTAGATTATGAAGTTAGGAAGATTTGTATTGACGACCAACAACGAAACCAACAAATGGAAGCCCGAACAAGACAAAACAAGACATGAGCTAATCTTTAAAAATGAGCTACTTCTAGAAGTTAAGACACTTTCTGTTAATCTTACTTTTACCAAAAATGGCTAAACTGGGGCGACACGCGCAGTGGTTAGCACTCATGCCTCACAGCAAGAAGGTCCTGGGTTCGATTCCTGCACCAGTCACTTTCTGTGTGGAGTTTGCATGTTCTCCCCATGTCTGCGTGGGTTACTCCAGCTTCCTCCCACAATCCAAAGACATGCACTGATAGGTTAATCAGTTAATCTAAATCTAAATAAATGTGAATGTGAGAGTGATTGTTCGTCTATATGTTCAGCCCTGTGATGAACTGGCGACTTGTCCAGGGTGTACCCCGCCTTCGCCCTTAAGTAGCTGGGATAGGCTCCATGCGACCCCCGTGATCCTAGTGAGGATAAAGCTGGTATAGAAAATGAATGAATGGCTAAAGTGCAAGTTCAATGAGACCTGACATGACATCAGTGCATATACCACATGGTTAAAGCCTAAAAAATCTTGAAAATTTTTTTGGAATCATGTATTTTATCTAACGGTGTTAAAAACAAAACAAAAGAACCATCACCTTATATTCTTCTGTATTCACATTGAGATAATCTCTAAAGTCTAAACTAAATCACATTCCTAATGCTTTAAATAGGTCTTAAAAGGGCGCTTTCACACTGCTTACCTGAGTTCGTGTCCAAGTCCGTTTGACCCCTACTGTTTCGGCCTGTAACGCCCACTCATATTTGGGAACGGGCTGCGGTACATGCTTGTGAACATCTGCGGGAAAGGTGTGAACGTATCCAAGTATGGTATGGACTTGGGTGCACAGCGTGAAAACATCCTTTGTCTCTAGAATCCTTGCTAGACAGCATTCTACAGCACCATGAAAGGACCAAATGAGGGAGTGCCCTTTGTTTGATGCCTGTTAGTCTCTCTTTTAGTGAGTTCATAGACTTGTAGAATCAATTGCAAGGAGCACTGACTCTATTCTGGAAGCACAAGATGGTAATTATGTCTTATTCAGGCATGTTGTGCTGGTTTGTGGTTGAAGTCTTTCCAGTGAATCATGCTTGTTTTGATGACAAACATGACTCGTAAGACATGGCTACCTTCAACTAAATCAGGTTCAGGATGTAATAATTGCATAAGATTTATGTTGTGCTGGGAGCTAATGTTATGTTGACCATTGTTGACTTCATTTGTGTCACATTACAATTGCATTTAAGACAGTGCAAAAGATTTCCAGAGAAAAAAACAGCTCATGTCTTCAATGTAGATTGTCAGGAGTTTAGAAACCGAGTTAGCAAAAGTTAACATACAACCAGCATTCAGTACAAAACTACAACAAAAACTAAGTGCTACATACTGAACCTCTGACTTTTTAAGCCTATATCACTGTAATTTATAGATAAGTACTATATGTTTTTCTTGGTTTTGACTCATGCGTAATCCTCCCAGACTCATGGACTGTCCATATACTTTACAGAATACCCCCGGACCAGGAGCCTATGAACCCTTTTGGAAGTTGGGCGACCGTCTCAACATGGACGACCTGGATCCATCATTTAGCCTGTTCTTTCGTAATGTTCCCTAGCTAGGAATATTTCCGCCAAACCCCTTCCCATGATGCTACCATGTTTTCTCACCCCGTCAACTTCCTGGCCCGTCTCCCATGCCTCATTTACCCATCCTTACTTTAATGAAAGTAAAACCATGAATACAGACGAAGGCAAACTCCCGTCTTGTATTACTTGAACTATTGTTTATCTGCATGTCAGAGAGGGATTTTGTGGTCTGCCAGCGACATAATACCTTACATTTGTTGTGCTCAAATTGCTTTAGTGAAGCTGGCCAGGGAAGCAGAATGATCTTATCTGCAACAAAGGGTACTTCATTCCACTTAACTACATGTTCCCGGTACTGCTCACTCCCTTCATCTCTCCTTTCTCCTTCTCTTGCCTCTCTTCCTCTCCTGTTGGCAGTCAGGCAGCTTTGCCTTCCTACTATCTCTGCCCTGCGATGCACTCAGGAGGAGGAATGCTGCTCAGCCATGCGTCACATGCACATAGCTTAGTGTGGCATGCTGCACCCTCAGATAACACATTCACTATTAGAGGCCAAGGCAATGGCACACAATAAAATAGCTATTCTTATCGCTACCTACTCTGCATAGTCTTTCTTTTCTTTCGACGAACCAAACAAACATGACCAGTAATGTCAGGACATGGAGAATGCCAATGATATGGATCACCTCCGTATGGTAAGTAATGTCGGTGTAGATTACAGCGCTACAGGAAATAGGTGCACAAGTTCAAACACACACACAAAAAACATTACAGA
The DNA here is from genome assembly GCA_030068375.1 of Ostorhinchus rueppellii. Taxonomy (NCBI): domain Eukaryota; kingdom Metazoa; phylum Chordata; class Actinopteri; order Kurtiformes; family Apogonidae; genus Ostorhinchus; species Ostorhinchus rueppellii. The sequence goes on from JAQQZY010000008.1 coordinate 787,800, forward strand.
TTTGTCTTTAGCACAATCCTGGACATGCTTTTCTAATCTTTTCAGAGAAGGGTTTTGCTGAGGATGCATGCTCTTTGTCAGCACTGCTTAACCCATAAAGACCCAGCGCTACTTTTGTGGTGGTTTCCAACTAAATTTTTCTCTAGATTTAATCTTTGTAAAGTAATTTATCACCATTTATTCTAACATTATCCTCTGTGTTTTGCCTTTTTTTCCCCAGTGAAAATCATGTATTTAGCTTACTGATTATCAGAGGTGGGTAATCCCAGGTTCAAATATATACAGTATATATATATATATATATATATATGAATCAAAGACTAATAAAAGTGAATTTAGCAAAATATGACCCTTTAAGTGAAGAGTTTGGAACCAATACATGGCAGGACTTTGACTTGTTGAACCCGGGTATTACCCACCTCTACTGATCATGTAAAACGTAGATTAAAGTTGGCGGTTATTATATCAGAAACTGAGGAAACTGAGGAAAAAGGGACCCAAAAACTAAATGAAAAACAAGTGTCTCCATCTACTGTAATTGATCAATCTCTGTAGGTTTTACTGTAGAGTATGGCTGTGTTTCCATGGTAACTATGGAGCCTCTGAGCATCCAAATCGGTCATATCCGATGACCATGAAAAGATGACAAACTGTATTTTACACCAATTATTTACATGTACTGATAGGTTTAGTGGTTCAGATGTTATTAAACATTTTAGATCAATATATGATTTAGATCACCAGTGGATGTTTGGGTCTCCATGGGTTAATTTTCATTGTGTAAATTTGTGTCACAGTCGGACAGGCTTCGGGAAAGTGCAGAGTTAAAATCATCCGGTCTGCCCACCTCAGATACAAGGATGCAAATATCTCCAAAGATGCTTCAAGCCCACTTTCTTGAGGTTTATTTTAGTTCTGTATCACCCACACACTCTAACAATATAGCCAGGAGTCTTCATAATTCCATTAATAGCCAACAGTTGAGCTGCTTTTCCAACCCTCAGAAGTCGTCATCAATGGGGCGCTTCACTTTCTTCACGACTGTCCGTGACCTCGGGTTGTGTGACGACATACACGAACCATGTTTGCAACCGTTCTTTATGATTGAGTATTGCACAGATCGATATTTTCAGATTAAAAATGAAGCGAATGACTTGTAGGGCAGTGAGCGCAATGAATCATCGCATTGTCAGATCTTCAAGTGCTGGGATTTTATGGCCTTCAACGTTACTGTTTTGGTTCATTTTTGCTCAACGTTATAAACAAATTCACACTAGAAGGATTAAAACTCAAAGATGCTTGAGCTAAAAGTAGTAAATGGATGGTATTTATGTAGCACTGATCCACAATGGTGAGTCATTCACTACAAGGACAGTGGTCAGTAAGACCGACTTTTAGTGTCTTGCTCAAGGACACATCGACACAGTGACAGAGAACCCACAGACTGAACCACCAATCATCCAGTTTATGGGTACCCTGAGGTGGACTCGCTCAAACTAGTCAATAAAGAATAACAAACAAAAGAGCCAAAAAGCAATAATTAACAATAAAAAGTAAGACGTGCAAGTCAGAGGCAGTTGACAAAATAATTGGCAAAAATTTTAACACATTATATCATTTAAAAAAAACTCATGTACCAACCAAAATGCTCCTCAATTGGCTAAAGGTATTCGATTACAGAACCTAGATTTGATTTGTAGCTTCCATGTTAGGTGGTTAACTACAGAAAATTAGCCAAAAAGTAGTGATTAAAAGTTGAATTTGTGCAATGCAAATATGAATATAGATGCGCTATCATAAAATTCAAACAAATTACTGGTTTTATTGTATATAGCAAGTATTGGGAGTAACACATAACAAAAGTAATGCAAAAAGTAATTCAGCAATGGTGTAATGAGCAGGCAATGAACCCAAATGTGGACAACTCAGGAATAAAAAGTCTCACAAAGTTTATTGTACTCTTGTACAAACCTACAGTAAACAAGGGCAAGGATAAAGAGCATGAACAGTCCAAAAGAATCCTCTTCAGTACTGTACTCCGTGTACAGTACACAGAGTCCTGGGAGTCCTTTATCCAATGGGTGAGGCTGAGGCTTGTCGGGGACGGTCCGGGGTTGAAAACCATAAGCACACTTGTGGGTCAGATGGTGGCGTAGTCGAGGGATGGAAGGCAGGTCGATACACGGGGCTGGCACCAAAACTCACAGATCGGACAAAGGCTGGTTGAAATCAGGTGGGGACAGACTGCAGACGTGGTCAGGCAGGCGGGGGTCGGACGTGGAGGCTAGCAGGCAGGGGTCAACAAGAGATCAGGTCAAAACACACGGAAACTCAGGAGGTACGCTGGACAGAAGGATGGACCTTGACTATCTGCCAGAAACAGAGAACTGAGAGGTGGTTATATAGCTCACACCTGATGAGCTGCAGCTGGCCCATCAGGTATGCAGAATTAGTAATCAGAGGGGAAGGAGGAACTGGGTGAAAGGTCAGGAGGAGGACAGAAAGAAAATAGAGCAGAGAAAAGAACAGGCAGAGCAGAGATATAACAAATAGATTACTTTTTTTTTTACTGTAACTGTAGTTTCATGCATTATTAATCCATTTTCAATAATATTTTACTTGGTACATGTTCAATAGCACTTGTGTTACAACACATTTTTTTATTTGCTCAAATGAAAAACAAACAAACAAACAAAACTCAGCAAAACCGTGAAACATGACCCTATGTGATCAGCAATGATACAGTAAGCTAATGTTTTTATAACTAGTTACATCACGACATTTGCACATAAGGTCCAGACTTCCTATAAACATTTCTCTGAGTACGACCTAACTGTTTATCAGCAGCAGCAGTTGGAGTAAAAACTGAAAATATGTCCAAACTCCAAGCCAGTTACCTGAAATGTACAGCTGTTGGTTGAATGGGACAGAGCAGCACAGTCAACAACTTGGAGGGGGCGGGGCCTTAAGTGACTCATGTGCATTTAAAGGGCCAGCGCTGCAAACCATGACACTCAACACGATGAGTAATGACCCCTTCATTACTCAGAAATAGGGTTGAAGACCTGTGGAGTTGAATTAATGAAGACTTCAGACCCAAGCAGAGCATTTACAGTTTATGTAGAGCACAGGGACATGTTTGAAAATGCATAATTCCATTTAAAAAAGCAAAATATCATTCCTTTAAAGTACGTGTAAAAAAATAAATAAATTGGGAAAAATCATAAGAGATGCTGAATTTTACCCAAACTTGCACATTCTTGAACATATTTATTGTGTTTAGATGAAGAAAATTGCAAAAATGGTAAATTTAATTCACAGTTTGTGTAGACCGCACGGAAATATTTGAAAATGCATATTCCATTAAAAAAAAAGAAAAATATGACTCTTTTAACTCAGGTTTAGATTTTAGAAATGTCACAATTCTGTGCACGTCACAGTAATTTATTCCGTTCACGTGTTGCATTGTCATAAATGTCCAAATCAGATCAACTTTTTCAGGGTCGATGTAAACAGTAAAGTTCTGATCCATATTGTGACCAAATTGAAGTAATTCTATATGGATGATGACAGACTAAACACTATGGAATTGAATGAACCCTAACCCTCGTGAAACAGCTTATTACAAGAGCGATTAATTTACAGGAAGAAAGTTGTAAAGCTTTTTTTGTGCGTTCTGCTTTACTACTTCACACATATTGACTTGTCTGAAGTGTTTTTGTTTGAAGCGAAAGTCAGACGAGTCATTCACAGCCTTATCACACCACATCTCCTGGTCCTCGGCTTTAATCCCCTCCACTCTGTTTTGCCTCCGATGGCGACACTTAAGAGCTTGAAGTGGTTGGAGAGCCGGGCTCTTATTCCCCGTGTCATTATTCTGGAGACAAAGGAGAGGAAGACAATCTTATTAACACGGGGCTTTGCATGCAGCCTTTGGAGGGCCGGGCGTGTGTATCTGCCGGTTGTGACGACGATGCTGTGGGTGATGTGTGTGTGTTTGTGTGTAATGAGCAGCCATTCTGCCTGTGGTCAAGGCACCAAGCCCCCAGTAATCTCCGTTTCTCTCAACCCCTGGTGCCCTTCCTCCCCTCTCATCGCAGTGATCTCCACAGTCCAGCGCTGATCTCTGACATATGCCTCATACTGACGACTTAACACCCTCCATCTCCCACAGCCGGACGCGACCACAGGCACGACTAGACGCCCTCTCTTTCACCATCAATCAAACCCCCTCATAGACAACACGCTGCTTCAAAGAAGAGGCGCAGGCACACAATGCAACGAATGCTCCCACATGCATGCACCAATGATCCTCTGGTTTTGGAAAAGGCGTTTGCAAACTGATGTGCAAATACACCGACATACCAGAGTTATTATAGTTTAGAAATTGTCATTAGGTTTTATTTTTATTTAGTTTTTCAGTTTAGCTCTGATTTTAATTTTTTTTTTTTTTACTACAGTGGTACCTCTACTTACAAACGACTCTACCTACAAAATTTCCAGGTTACAAAAATCCTTTATGGTAAAATATTGACTCTAGTAACGAAAGAAATTTCAAGTTACGAAA
>JAQQZY010000008.1:820501-839962 GCA_030068375.1 Ostorhinchus rueppellii
ATGGGGATTATTTGTCAACAAGGACTATTTTGTTATTCCAATTGGTCATTTTCTGTAGGAATAACAATGAAATTGTTAATTTAAAACAAGTTTTTGATAAACTATGAAGTTATTTATGTTTTCTTGTTCTCATTACAGGTGGCAGAATACATTTAAGCATCGTATAAAGGTCAAGACTTCCAACGAACATTTCTCCGAGTGCGACGTAATTGTTTATCAGCAGCAGCGGTTGGAGTAAAAACTGAAAATATGTCCAAACTTTGATCCGATAACCTAAAATCTTCAGCTGTCAGTTGTATTAATGAACACAAGTGGCTGAACGGGACAGAGAGCAGCCAACAACCTGGAGGGGGTGGGGCCTGAAGTGGCTTTGCATTTAAAGGGCTAGCGCTCAAAACCACCTTTCTGGTGTCAAATTTCACAAAAGTAGTAATGTCTTATGTCCTCTAATAACACACCAAGGCTGACAGTTTTAATTTCAGAGTATTTCATCGTGTTCTACAACGGGCTAAGCTTGATGGACTTCACTGTGCGTCTCAATTTAAACCCAGATTTCAAGGCAAACTGTAAATGTGCTTTGAAACCATGGGTATGTTTATGAACTTCAAACCTCTTGCTCAACAGTTTTACAGTTGTTTTGTATATATACGTCCAAGTCTACATCATTTTTACATGTCTAGGCAGTAAATAACAAAATAGGGCCATGTGTATTGTATATATTTTGTGATTTTTGTTCAGTTCAGTGGTTGGTTTTACATTGGAGATCTACAGTCAGGTCCCCCTTTCATCATGATTACTGTTATTTAAAGTACATGTGCCTCTTCCAAGTCCAAGATATACAGGCTGATTACAGATCAGCCAGTCCAGGATCATCAAAACTTGTTTTTCCATCTCTGTAGGATCTGCACTCTGGTCTGCTCCTTCTAGGAACCAACTGTTCATGGGCTTGGCTGGTTATTAGATCCAATATTCAGCAAATTTACAGTCACCAGTGTCTTTAATCCAGTACAACAAAGTCAAAACTAATAAACTTCTTTCTGCTCCACAATCTAGTGCTGAAACAGGACTCAGAGTAGAAGGTTTTGACTTTTTTTTGTGCCATTTTTCTAGTGCATAGATCTTCAGGGAGATGAGAGTTGCGTGAACTCCTGAAAAATGTTGCTTTGCTGCAGTTTTGACATGATTAGAAGTTTTAATTAACTCTTATAGGCCCAGTGTTACTTTCCAAATTAACTTATCTCTAATTGATTGTAACATTTTCTTCTTTATTATTATTTCATTGTAACTCATGTATTTTCTGTATTTAATTCACTGGTTATGTAGATGTTCATTAAAGCTCAGATTTAAGTTGAGGGTCTTTAAGGGTTAAGAGTGTGATTGTGCTTCAATTATTAACCAAGATATTTTTTTTCTTTTTAACTTTTGTTTCCTTTACTGGGATCAATGCCAAATGGAGAGACTTAAGGGTTAAAATTGCATAGAAAAGTCATCATTGTACAGCTCTGTATGACCTGAAGTGGTGCGCACCAATAAAAGAATTACAATGAAAAGTCAGATCACATTGTGGAAACGTCTACGTCTACAAAGTTTCCTTAAAAATGTGATTAACAAATAACCTGAAATGTAAACAATTGCCTTTTTTATTTGTAACAATATTTTGCTTCTCATTGACACATATATTACAACGTACAGATCACAGTGGATCTACAAATACACAAAACATTTAACAACAGGCAGAATATTGTTATAATTGCACTTCTCTCAAAACATTTCAGGTTTTTCATATTTGTTCAGGTACTTCATTTTTTTTGGGTGAAAGGATAGTTTGCAGAGGTCAATGCTTTCATGCAATTTTACATTTTTTACAGTAAAAAAGAAAAACCGAAAGCCCCAAGCTCCTAATTATGGCATTGTCATTATTTTATAGGTCATGATAGTATTTTTTAGGGTTTGTACACATTTTTCACGGTCAAATTCAAGCACTTTTAAGGGTCATTTAATTTTTTTTCCCCAGAAGACTGCCTTATTGGTGTAAAATACAGACCTATGGGAATAAATTTTTTTTAAACCTTTATTTAACCAGGAAAGTCTCATTGAGATGAATAATCTTTTTCAAGAGTCCTGCACACATAATGCGAACACATATAATCCTAATTTTTTCATTTTTTGTCATAATGATGTACATTGTATTATGCTATAAACATCTAAAGTTACATTTCATTACAGTAATAAGTTTAGAAATTAAAGGAGAACAGGGAAGCCCCTTTATGTTCTTCAGACACACTTGCACCAAGACAAAGATTAAAAAAAAAAAAAAAAAAGTACCAGGAGTCGACCAAGTAATTTTTTTGACAGTTTAATTTTTCAAAATGTATCATCCTTCTTTTACCCCTTGACGCTTATTGATGCAAATTTGTACCAAACCCCCCCCCCCCTAGCCAAAATACTATCTACTCGAAAGAGAAAAGGCAAATAAAATCCCCCCCCCACACACACACAATCGGAAATCAATTCAGGCATTAAGGGGTTAACTAGGCTTGGCATCTAAGCTAGCAGAGTTAAAGGGCTCCTCTTTATCCAAACCCACTTTTATTAGTCTGTGGTTCATTTATTTGTGTGTTTGGACCCTAATTGTTCGTACAGTCTGAATTTGAACCCTCCAGGTGCTGCTAAACTATTATATTCATTTAGGCAAAAATCAAGTGGATTTCTTCTACCCGTTTTAATTCCTGCTTAATTTGTTACGTCCAACTAGTGACATCACAACATTTGCACATATAAGGTCAAGACTTCCTACTAACATCTCTCCAGTACGACATGATTGTTTATCAGCAGCAGCGGTTGGAGTAAAAACTTAAAATATGTCCAAACTTCGAGCTGATTACCTAAAATGTTCAGTTGTTTTTTGTATTAACGAAGTCACAAGTAGCTGAATGAGACAGAAAACACAGTCAACAACCTAGAGGGGGTGGGGTCATGTGCATTTAAAGGGCCAGCGCTCCAAACTACCTTTCTGGTGTCATTATTTCGAAATGGTGTTGAAGCTGGACCGGTGGAGGTGAATGAGTGAAGAATTCAGACCAAAGCAGAGTATTTACAGTTTATGTAGAGCACAGGGAAAGGTTTGAAAATGTATAATTCTATTTAAAAAAGTAACATATCATTCCTGAATTATTAAAATATATAAATAAATCCCTTAGAGTTCCAATTCTGAGAACTTCCCAGACCTTGAAAACACAACACAATTTTAAGCATTCTTAAGGATTTCAAGCACCTGCACAAACCCTGTATTTTACTGGTCTGACCCACTTTAGATCATACTGGTTTGAATGTGGCCCCTGAACTCAAATGATTGCTAAAAAAAATCGGTGTAATTTTGGATTTCACAAAGTCTTCGTTTGTACGTTTGACTCCTGTGTCTTAGATCTTTTGTTTCCCAAAAAGTTCACATCTGGATGTTCTTGCATCAATAAAAAAAAAAAAAAGAAAAAAAAAAGAAAACACACTCAGTATTATATCACGGGCCAGTGTAGATTACACTTAACAGTTTTATTTGGAATATTAAGACAATGAAGCATAAGCCAAGCACCAAGAGTGACAGCTACAAGTGTCGCATCATACGGCTCTTAAAAATGAACAGGTTATACTGGAAAACAACTGTTTTTTTCCTTTGAACAGTGAAGCAGATACACAGAACAGACAGTGAAATGTGAACATGATTATGCCATATACACGCTCCAAATCCTACCTGACAGCAGAGGAGAGGAAAAGGAAAAAAAAAAAAAAAGAACAAGCGAGGAAAAAGCAGAAGAAAATGGGAACAGCGATATTCGTCTGACGACAGCTTGGTCAGCCTGTGGCGGTGGCTGCGGCCCTGGATTTAAAGGGCTTTTGTGATTGGTCAGAACGAATAAGGCATTCTGGGAACACGGCGGTGCTGCAGAGTGACAACCATTAGCTCCCATCATTGTCAAGTCCTGTTGCCTCGGCACCCACATCCACACAGCAACCAATGTGCACATACAGCATTAAAGTGACAGAGGATTGCAACCATTGTTACACTACACTCCATTGCATATTAGGGAGAAGTAATAATGAAAAATAATTATTCTTTTCATACATCTTTTTCTGTTTGCATATCGCACTTAACCCAGCTTTCTAAAATATATATGGGAAACATGAAAAAAGTTAAAATATCTTTTTTTAAAAATTTGTCCTCTTGGAGCCAAAACCATGAGTCGTACCTAGGTGGGGTGTTGCTGTAGTATTATGGGATGTCTACTGTAGCGACAACTCGTCTCATCCAGACCAGACCCAGTGGTTTCTTGCCACAGTCGAGGCTCTTATAGTGCAGCTAAATAGTGTCATACTGATGACAATATAAGGTCAAAATCAAAAAAAAAGAAAAATCACGGCATTTTCTTTTCTTAAGAACACAGAATATACATGTAAACACCCATCTTTGTTTTTTTTTTTCCCTAATGAGGAAGTCACACAGAAAGGTGGTGATGGTGGTGGTGGTGCTGGCTAAATGTGGTCCATGTTTACACATCCCTGGTTTGGGGGTGGGGTTGTGAGTGTGTGTTAATACCTGGTGTCAGAAGAAGTGTGTGCAAATGTGTGTTCAAGACATTTAATGCACCACAGAAGAAAAAAAAAAAAAAAAAAAAAAGTCATTTCATCAGGCTCCTATTACATATATTCCATCATTCATCATACATACAATGTTTGTTTTTTTTCCTAATTCTAGGGGGTTATATGGCAAACATGTGCTACAGTTAATGTCAGATATTTCCCATGGGGAAAACTGGGTCGAGAGGGTCCTGGGGTGGGACTCTCCTTGCAACGGGCCTGCCTGAGAATAAAAGGGGAGGGGGCAGGGCAGAGGTATTGTTCATAGGAGTCACTCATCACCCCTCACAGTCTACTCTGCGTCCCCCCTCCCTCTGCTGGAACCCTCCAATGTGGCTCTGTCCACGCACAAAAATACTCCCACGCAACACACGCGCACTCAAACGCACCAGAGTCTGCAGCATGGCGGAGGACGCGCCTCCATCGACACAACATACGACTGAAACTTTTCAGGACCGCCGGCATTTTCTCTTTTTTTTTCTCCTCTCTTTTTAACACTCGCACAAAGTCTCACCATTTTGAGCTACGTACAGTGCTGTCCGGAAGTATTCAGACGGAGACATTTTCTGATGTTTGGTCTCTGCTGTGGCCGATTGGAAGTGAAACATTGACTTTGGCGTTGAAAAGTGCTGACGAGACTTTAACGTGTTTTAAATATATGTATACTGGGCTAACTAAACACTCTTACATGCAGTCCTTGGGTTTTATGTTAACACAGGAGGACAATGTAACAGACGTTGCAACCTGACCTCAGTATGAACTGTTCAAGACCAGGCTGAAGGTAAATACTTCTAATAGTAGGGTATGAAGAGGTAAGTACTACAATTTCCACCTGGTAGGTATGACATCATAGACTGTACGTAAAGATGGACACCAGTTTTCCAGCTATGGAAACGTGAAGTAATGGACATTATGTCTGCACAGTGGAGACAAGAGGATGGGACTAGTTTCAGCCAACGTCTCCATAGTGACAGGTAATTACAGCTGTCAATCAAGTAACTTATTAAACCCAGATGGCTCAGAAACACCTGCCTACACACACACAAAAAAGCATGGATTTGGTGGATTTTAGCATCTTATCACAGAGGCGACTCATTCTGTCTGTAGATATATAGTACGAGTTGACCAATAGTGGATTTTTAAAGGCTGATCAAAGTTTAGTGCAAGAAAAGCCTGATAACTGATAATTCTGTCAATACTTCAATGACGGGAACTAACTTGAACGTTATTAGAAACTGAAAATCTATTGAAAACCTGAAATTAATCCTGGTATGTGGACAAAAACAAGAAAAGTTTTAAGTGCAACTTTTACATTTTGGTCTACAACTTTCCTTCAAACAAACAGAACAAAAAAAAAAATGTGTATGTGTGTGTATATATATATATATATATATATATCTCAATAATTCCAGCTGAAAAGGTGAATATCAATCATGTAGAAATTACAGCCAAGGCCATATTTGGCCAAAACCATAGTTTAAAAAAAAAAAAAAAAAAAGATTTCTAAAAGGTGGCTTATTCTAAAGCAACGAAGAATAATAATTTCTTTTTCTGTGCTTACACAGTCAAGAAAACAAACAGAAATATCATATTACATTTCTGCAATTTCATCCTGACATTAAATTTGATACCAGCGTTTTATTTATTTTTCACTGTACTTGTCATCAGTTCCATTTATAGTTGGTAACAACCCCTATAATGGCTTTACTATTGTCCATCTTTACATACAGTCTATTATCTTTGAAGTAAATCCTTAAAATGTCAGTTTAATCGTAAACAGCTGGAGCAGAGAGCCAACACAACAAAAACGATGTCATCAGTGTTTTAATACTTGCAGACTGCACTGTAAAACACTACACCCAGTAAAGTGCTATTTACTACAAATCCCTTGCCCTCTGTGCAGACACGCTGTTACCACAACAGGAACCCAAGGGCACCCAGTGAGCCTTAATTGTAAGTTATGATAGGGTTGGTTACGGGGTATGGCAGGACAACTCCGGTCCACTCTACATCACAACCCCCTCCACCGGTGAGGGTGGACAGGTGGCGTGAACGCAGGTGGGGCAGCAGTAACAAAAAAAGGCCTCCCTCCATCAATCACAAGGCAGCACAGAGCGGCCCTTATAGTACCCAGTAAATTCATGTCCCTACATTGTAAAATTAGCCTGTGATTAGAGCCTGCGAGTGGGGTGGGGCACCGTAAGGAGTCTGATGCTACTGCAGGGATTGAGCGTGGTTAGACAGGTGGCAGTGTGGGGTTTCAACCGGATATCGAGTTGTTCTTTGACAGTGTGAATACTAAAAGTCCTGAAATATAAAAAGTGCACATGCAAGCGGCTTCCTGACTGCATCTCTAACGCATGTAGCCGACTGACATGAAGTATTTAAACTTTCTGAGAACAAAGTTACAGTTCGGGGCAGTAGAAACTGTTTAATTAAATGCAATGGGATGTAAGAACTGATCGCTTTAAAATGCAGAAGAGAAACTGGTCTGTGGAAGAATCAGATCTACAGCCTGCATCTAAAAAGCCTCATTTCCTGCCCGATAAATGAGAGGATATAGTTATGGTTACGCAGAGGGAAGAGTCCAGCTTCATGTTTTAAGAGTATGTGTGAACTTGATGAGGCCAAGTTCGCAGCCGAAGCCTTATATACTGCAATAACGAAAAACGGGTCAGTCATTTGTGAAGCTTAGAACGCCACTGAACACAGTGTTGAGCATAAGTTAATACATTTAGTTGTGTACTAGAGCTTTGGTCACAGATGTCCAGGGACAACACACACAATACTTGTTCATGATTACTCCTCATTGATCTGAGGAGAATTTAACCATCCTTCAATGCATATACAGGATGATTAGACAGATATATACAGACTGAAATGTGAACCAGTCTGAGAACTTTAGGTGAACCTTTCCAGTGATCATGATCTCATGGATATTTTAGTTTTAATTCTTTAGTTTTGCTCTCATCCACACTACTTCCCACCTATGTTACGAAGTTCTTTCTAAATGCCTTAAGGGAACCACTTTGCTTGTCCCCACCAATCTCATCCTCTGGACACATTATGCCTTAAAAAGCCAGTAACATACACATCACTGCTGAGGAGTTAAATGACAAATTAGTCAAATACTGTGTTCATGGCTGCTTTAGTCATATTCATCAGAAAATAAGTTACTCAGTAAGATGCTCACGATAAAGACTTCACCTACTTTTCCTCTTCATAGGACCTGTTTGTCAGGATATTATACAAAAGAGGATTGAAATATGCTACAGTAGGGCTGGCATTGGACCCATTAAAATATCATAACTTGTTTAAAACTACTACAAAAGCCTGACAGAGGCAAAAAGAGACTAATGCATGCATTAGTGAGTGAGAACAGATGTACATGTAACTATTGTACAAATAATTTCCAAAAATGTTATAGCTTAATCAACATAGCACCACTCAAACATTATCAATTACAAAAATCAGGGAGCTTAGAGCTCATACATCACTATATTACTCTCCATAGTTCCATTCCATAGCATCTTTTCTCCTGTTTAAGCACCTCATTCTGTAGGTGTGGTCTAAAGAGCAAATGGGACAAGACAAATGGTTCTCTAAAAGGCATGTATTTATTCTCTAACTGGTTTTATCCTATGTGACAACTAAATTTGCTCATATTCTGTTACTAACAGCAGTGAGGGAACTTGTGTGGTTGAGAACTGATAAAGTGGCGAACATCAACTCAAAAGACAAGGCTAACAAGGCTGACCTCTTTCCTGTTGGTCGCACAGTGCTCTTCATTCTGCCACATTTTAAAAGGCTTCAACAAATAAGCATTTAACTGGTACTGCAGATTTATTGTACTATCATGTTAAATATCCACGCCACTTTTCATGTCTGGGGGTCTCTGTCCTTGTTAAAAGTGCCAGTGGGAAAATTCTTATGTTTACAGGTACATGGGTATTTTGACTTTTCATTGATTGTCTTCATCTGTCACTTGTCACATGTGCCCGGAGTTCCTCACTGCAAATAACCAGTTTGGATACACAGAGCTTTCTGTTTGTCACCCAAAGATGCTCACTTGAGGAAGCAGGTGTAAAATAACACTATAATGCCATTAGACAATTCAATAAAGACACCAGCGAGCTCGAGTTTAAGTGCCTGTGGCGAGTGAAGAATGGACCGACAGCTTTAACAACTGTAACAATGGCAAGAATTGTCAGAGTGCTTCCTTACAATCTGTCCCACCGGTTTACTAAAGCAGAGTCGTACAGTTGAAAAGATTAGCTTGCTCTAAGTAGGACACCGCAGGCCGATTCATTATTCATCACTATTTAAAGAGGAACTAGTGTTTTCAGAGGACTAATCTATAGTCCTAAATAAAAAGCATTTCATTTCCCTGATCTGATGCATTGTCCTGAACTCTGTGGACCCTATTGGAACTGGTCATAGCTGCATGCATAGAAGGGGCAAAGGATGTGCCTTATGTAGCTCTATCATTGGGTCTGCAGTGTAATAATAGCACCTCCTGATGCCCTCATAACCCACACACCTTCAACCCCCTTTTGGGAAGATGCTCCACTAGATGCAAGCTAATTAAGGAAAAAAAACAATGGAGAAATCACAAAGTGTACTGTACAACATAGCCACGGGGATCTAAATAGCAATTTGGGATGAAAGGGGGAGGCATGCAGGCAGGTCTACAGGCAGGGCGATGTTGTGGGTTCAGGCAGACATTTAGCACAAAGCGAAAGAGAAAGAACACAAAGTGCTGATATTTGTGCCTTCCCTCCCTTTCAAAGAAAACCTGTTCAGCACAGAAACGTGCTTGCCAGACAGCGTTATACTGAATATAATCATATGTATTTTCTGTGATGTAAGTAATAACTAAAACAAAGATTAGAATGAATCTTGTATAGCTTGTTACATTTAAATTCCCACCAAAGAGAGCCATATTAGTATCTCATTGGATGATTAGGATTTTCTCAAGTTCTATAATTCTCCTGCAGTGTGTGTACAGGCAGTAGAGAGACCCGCCCTATTTGACTTTGAGTGGCGGCTCCCTCTCCAGCCAGCGAACTCGTACTTTCTGTTTATAATGATACTCCTTAAGGAAGTCCTGCAGGGCAGGCGGCAGCGGCAGAGAGCCTATACCATCGTAAGTGGTCCAGCGGCAGATGGCGGCTCGAGCCAGGTGCTGCAGACCAAAGGGAAAGGTCCGATGGAGAGGGGCTGTGAGCAGCGGTTCAAAAAACATGCAGGCGCTAGGGTCCTTGTAATGCTCCAGCAGTCCTGTGACAGTGGATGAGTGGAAAACACAAGGATCGTGGGCATCAAAGCTAAAGTTGTGGTTCCACTGCTCAATACGGGCGTGCAGCGAGCGGTTGTAACGTCGGAAGCTAACAGAGAAGAGGTAGTCCTCCTGGGCAGAGTCACGCAGCAGGAAAGTGCCCTCCGGCCGTCCATCCAGAAGCGCCTCAGCCTCGTAGCGGTCCATCACACCCCAGTAGCAGGGCAGAGCTGTGATCTGCAACAGGTCTGGCACCAGGCAGTGGATATAGTCTATCTGTGTGTGAACCTTCCAGGGGCCGGGCTGCTGTCGGCTCAGGTGACCGTCCCCTGAGGCGTGCCTCTGTTTGGGCCTTCGGGCCTGCAGACAGAGGGTGGTTGAATCCTCCTCAGAGTCACAGTCCTGGGCAGATGCAGCAGCTCCCAACACCTGCCCGCAGGCCCCTGATGACCCTGCAGAGCTGCTAGTCCCCGCGGATCGGCCCTCCCCAGAGGACTCCCCCATGCCAGGAGCCATCTTTGGTCCCAGTTTGTAGAGAGAGGAGCCTGGCACTGAAGCCTCCAGGGTGTGGATCTGTGCGTTAGGTGGTGGGTCCACACCTTCCTCTATGCTAAGTCTGCGCCGTTCCCGCAAACGTTCCTCCTCATCTTCAGGAGAGGGGTGAGCCGGGTCAAAGGCGTCGAGCAGGGCGGTGGAGGAATGCGGGCTGACGGGTGCTGTGTGTTGCTTGATCAGGTGCCACTTGTGAGCCAGATCTGACCCTGGAGGGAAAGGGCACGTCTCCAGCATCAGTTCTGTCAGGTGGATCTTACGTTTGGATGTGATCGGGTTCTTAGATGACCGGGAGCGTCTGTGAGTGGGTAAAGGTAAGCATAAACCTACTGTGTCACTAAGTCGCTGACGAAGAGATCGGGAATTCAGGCTCCGTCCTCCAGCAACAGAGTCACTCATCTCCTGGATGGAGCTGACTCCGTAACGCCTGTCCCTCCGGTTCCCACTTCCCCGTAAGCGCCCGGACCGCCTGTCTGCCTCCAAAGAGCTCTGGGTTTTGGTGGAGCATGAGTGTTTTTTCTTTCCGCCCCAAGGAGCATGACGAGAATAAGAGTCTCTTCGTGCAAGGGGAACACCCCCTGATCCCCCACACACATCCTCAGTTTCCTTATCGATAGTGATTTCAACTATCTGAGGGATATCTGACACGCAGTTGTGATGGCGTCGTCCTGCTGTTACCATCGGTACTGGCAAGAGGCTCCGAGATGGACTGGAGGCCCCCGATGTCTGAGGCTCACCTGAGCTGCTTCCTGTTCCTAGATCCACCACACAGTGGACAGCATCTGCCTCAACCCTGCTTTCACCGGGTCCTGGACTGTTGTTGTGAAAGAGTGTTTGGCATTTGCTCTTCAGGTTGCTCCACATGTTGCCCACTTTCTTCATCAATAGGAGCCCCTGGGACCTGGAAATGGCAGAGAAAAACAATTACTGAAGTTACATAGAGGTGGAGAAATTTTGCAATGGCAGTGACACTTACATTTAACACTGATACAGGCTGCATAAAGAATGTTCTACATTTAAATTCCCCAGACTACTGTGTATCTAGTAATTAGACATGGTGTGAGTATAACGGGGCCAAAGTGTCTGAGAGGTGGGTGAGCTTGAGTAGTTGGAACAGCAGAGTTTGGAGTTGCCAGGCAGACGTGCAGGGACACAAGGCCACAGCTATAAATGAACCGAGTATCTGCTCACAGCTGATCTGCTGGTATGTACTGTATTACAGAGCCAGTCTAGACCTGACCAAAAACCTTCCCCGTAACAGCAGCAGACAGGGCACATGTACATGCACATACACACTAACACAGCCTTGCCTGTTGATTTATCACTGAATGACAATTTGACAAGTATTTGGAATGGTAGCACCAATCAGGTGCAGATTTTACCTTGACCCAAGCCAATGCACGTCGGTGGTTTGCCAAATGAAAAACATTCAATAACTCCATTTAACATTTCCACAGATTCTGGAGTGCAGGTTTGACCCTAATGACATCAATTTAGTTGTGGAAAGTGAAGAATGGATGAACGGATGTTGGTGACTAATACAAATAAGTGCAGCCAGAAGTTAACTGAAAATTTTCCCAAAATGTCCCAACACATAAATGTCTGGACAGGTAAACAGCTTGATAAATTAGCAAATTTGGTGCCAATAATGACTTCTTACACACTGTTACTCACGTATTGCTCGAAGAATTTTTACTCAAATCCCAATCTAAAAAGAATTGTATGAACATGAAGTACAATTATATGTTGCAGAAATTAACATTTCTTAACACTGCTTGACATTAACTCTGTACAACAGGCGCACACACACAAAATTATGTTAGTTCTCTATGGCTCGCATGTTTCCTGACAAATGAGCCTTTTTTTGTCCACTTTAAAGCCAGTGAGAAGCAATTATAAAGGCATTCTGAATATGCCACACTGGAGAAAAATGTAGTGACCATTTCCCCAGAACTGAAATAATAAAAAATTTAAATAAAAATCACATATGAAGTATCAAATGCCACAATATCAACCCGAGCAATGGAACAATTACAAAACTGTGGGAGAATGTGACAGAGAATGATTAAATCTAAACAAAGTATACAAGACCTTGTGATCAGAACAGAAAACCACTGTTATTAATGCACTGATGAGTCTAGAACATTATGGTGTTAGTGCCGATTACACAGCCAGTTGAAAAAAAACATGAATAAAAATACTTTATCCATTATTTAGTTAAATATAGTGCAGTTATACTCTGTAAAATTAATCAAATCACAATTCCCCACATAATTATATATTCACAACAGAAAAGATGATGCAGTGTGTGTCAATATTTTGCACTGAGTTGAACACGTAAAACATTCTTTGGATTACTAATGTAAAGTTCAATTTGTATGTTTGAGCTGAACACAAAGAAATGCATCTGTCATGTGCATTAAAGAGTCAATCTGCAATACTGTCAATAATATAAAATAATGTTACGAACTGCACTATGCCTTTTTCTACAAACTGTGCAGTGCTATTGTCACACGTACATGGACAAATCTTTGTGACATAAGGTCTGGATTCTTGCAGGGGAATGTCTCCAATATTAATAAAAATATCATGAATGTGCAGAGTCAGCTTTAAAAGACAGAAGTACAGAAAAAAAACACTGGTCTCAAGCACGGCAGATTAAGATGATTTGCTGAAGGAAGTTCCAAGGCAATCAGCAACCCAACTTTATACATCTGTCAGAATCCAGACTCATCTTATTGATTTGCTTTGTACTTAGAAGAAGCATCAAATGCTTTCTACTTTATCATTAGGCTTCTACAGTGGACAGACCTCCGACAGAACTTGCTGTGAAAATAATATCTACATATAATCACATGCATTATTGAAGGCGACTCAACTTATTCACTTCATATATGGCTCTGTGGTGATAATAGGTCTTCATTATTCTCAGTGGGCATTTTCAGAGCAAAAATCCACAGAAAATGAAGTGAACTGGTAAACGTAAACCAAACAATATTTTGATACCATGGCAAACCTTTTCTAAACACAGCTGGCTTCGCATACGTGTTTTCAGTAAGAAAATTATTTTTGAGATTTCATTATAGTACGCATGATATGAACATATAAACACTGGCTTACTATATCAGTTTCTTCTTTCAAATCACTGCTTAGGTTTTATTTTTGTGTAGATGTTTAATCAAAATTTTTAGGCTTATTTTTTTAACCTACAGACATACTTTATTCTAGACATTGAACTGAAGTCTTGTACAAATTTATTTTAACATACCCCCTTTTTAAAAAAAAAAAAAAAAAAAAAAAAAAAAAAAAAAAAAAAAAAATTCTCTTCATTCCTTATTCCTGCCTTTATTCATACATGCGATTGTTGTATTTTAGGTGTTTGTCATAAGGCATTTCAATGCCATTTTTGGTGCTATACAAATATATTTTTATTATTAAGATCAGCACCCACAGACCAAGGTGCTGGTCAAACAAAACTGCTCCATAATAAACAATACCACTAAAATCAACACCACTCTAAAGAAATATTCATACTTCTTATATCTTCATAAACTTCCACATTACTGTAGCCTCATATAACCTACACACACTGATGTCTACCAAGTGATGTGTAGTTTATCTAAAGGAGTGTAAATGTAAATAGGACAGAGAAAACACAGTCATTATGTCAGGCAATGTCTTCTGTGTGGGAATGGAAAAAAGTTCATAAAAAAAAAAAAAAAACCCAGTGATACGTTTGCTTAGAGTGCTGCTTCAGTTATACATGTACATTTCTTTCTCCGTTTCAATACTATATAAATAATTTGGTCCATTTCTTTTAAATCCTTTGCATCCACACTGCAAAAGCTTATGAATCATGGTTTTTAATGATCACAGTGAATCGCATCTTCTCCATTTGTCAAGCCAATTAGATGTTTGTATACAAGAAATGCAAAACAAGGATCTCAATTGTTCATACTTTTCAAGAACATACAGTATTACCAATACCCAGCAATCTAACGGTGTTTGCCAAAGTGAAAATGCTGATCTACAAACTCAAATTGTCAGATCACACCCTGCTGTCTTCTGTCCAAGCTAAACTGGAATTGTGAGGTGCGTTTTATCAGCTAAATCTAGAAAGGCTGAATTTTCCATACGAGTAGGCATTTTACTCTTCAGCTTGATAATCGCTTCAAAAATACAAACAAGGAGAAGTTCCAGCTAACAGAGCAGTCAGTGAAGGGCTGAGCAGAACTTAAATGTGGGTGTTGAAATTTTATTAATTTATTTGTTACAGATGGTAGTTATGGACGTTCTATAGACTAATAAATGTAGACTGATTTACATAAGACTTACACACTAAAAGAGACACAGATACAACCAATTAGATCACCTCAGGGTAACTCAACAAATAGGAAGACATGAGCTCAGACTATTAAATACTGAGTAAATATTGTACATTTTACCATCCATCTATTATGTATTACTTCAACTGTTAAAGACAAGCCCTGAAGACTACAAAACTCCATTACAGTGTGCTATAACATTAAACTATATCATTTATTATGCTTTACAAAGCAGAATCGATACATACATATTGACAACGAATACATAAATCCACCACAATTCCATTCAGTGGGTTCCTGCTTGGCCTGTGTTGTATCCTTCCATCTATTTTCATGAAAAACTGGTTATTTTTGTACAATCCTGACAGTATTGAAAACATAACATTCATGTCAGAGATAAGATAACCTGGCCCTTGAAAATTTTACAAGATTACTCATTCACTAATTCCAGCTTCATTTCACAGACTAAAGCCATCAGTGATTTTTCAAAAAAAATTAAGTCATCAGCCACATCATAGAAAACTGAACTGCCACATGTAATACCTTATTATGGCAAACCGTTAAGTGGAAAAACATTAAAGGGTCTGATCAAGCAGTAGGACATGGACAGATTGCATGTTCAACAGTCTGTCATGTAAGCAGAGTAACTTGTATGCATGTATTATGCATATTTGAGTATCAAATGTATAAAAAAAAACAAACAACAACAATACTTTCATATAGTTTCACTCAAATTCCTGAATTATAAGTAACATGAAAATTTTAAATTGGTACTTATGTGGCAATACATGGACACTGCCTTTTATGCAACTCACAAATGTTCAAACTCAAATATCAATAATATGCACAAAATAATCATAATCTAATACTTAAAATTTAATCATCTACATAATCAAGAGACCGAATACATTTTCAGTTTTTTAGCGTCAAATTCGAGCTATGGCTATGGTGTAAAAAGTAAAAAAATAAAATCGGTTGTAACATTTTTCTACAAGTCGTCTTTTAATAAGGATAACAGTTCGATATAATAGAGTTCTTTTGCTAAAAAAAAATGAGCACACTTGATAAATGTGTACAAATGTACTTTTTCATGTTAATATTCATTTTTGCTTGATCGGACCCTGAATGGTTTTCTAGTTCTACCCCACAAATAATACGACAAAGGGTATGACATCCACACGACAGAGGGATGACAGACAACAGTGAAAAGCAACACTAACACAAAAATGGTAAACTGCTATAAGTTACGCTCCTCAAACTCCATTACAACAGACAGCTCCACTACAACTTCCAACCCCCACATTGTATTCTGAGGGGGGAATGTACAACAGAATTAAGCTTCACTATCATTCTATTCATTTATGTAATGCTGCCACCTTAAACAATGTACTCAAAAATTTTACACCATGTAACACCCCAAAATACTTGTCTCATCAACTACTATAATGAGGTCACAGGGAGCCAATTTATTGGTAAGATTCATTCTTGTCAGCTGTTGTGAGCTACAACTTGCCAAGATACAACTCTGGAATTACAATAATATTAACACAATAATGAAATTGTGTATTTGGAGACATATTTGGTAAAATAGATGTGAATCAAAAACTTTAACTATTTCAGTTAATCCCATTCATACAAGGATGTTTTCATGGATTCATTACTAATCACTGCACTGTGGCCTGAACAAAACTAACCATTTACTCGTACTGTCGTGTACCATTTACTGCCAGC
This sequence comes from Ostorhinchus rueppellii, assembly GCA_030068375.1. NCBI lineage: Eukaryota > Metazoa > Chordata > Actinopteri > Kurtiformes > Apogonidae > Ostorhinchus > Ostorhinchus rueppellii. The sequence goes on from JAQQZY010000008.1 coordinate 837,020, forward strand.
AGGTGCTGTGGAGTCATCACTGCTATAATGGCTACTTGCATTTGAGCATCGTCATACAATTTAGTTTCTACATGACAGCTCAATTTTTTTTCATCCGATCCACTCCTCTCTCTTAGCAGTTCTCAGTTGGAGCCACAACTGCAGTGTTTTTGAGTTGTTTTAGACCAGCATTTAAAGAAAAGTTGTTGATGTACTAATTCTTGAACCACACATTCTATAGGATATTCTCTTTTCCATCATCTTAAATAAGCCATTTGTCCCTTGCAGCTGCATGTAGTAAGAATTATGATTCAAAACTGTTTTTCCCCCCCACTTTCCTAAACATATTTTGGAGATCCTTCAGGAAACATAAAAGCCCACAATGGTTTGTGTGCCATATTTTAACAACCATGGCTCTAGAGACTTAACGTCTTTAATATAACAATGCTATGGAATCTCATATTTGAGACATCTGGCTACAACAGACTCTCCTCAGCAAAGTCAGGATTAATAATTTAAACAATGGCATCCAATATAATCCTCCCTGGCTGTGCCATTGATAACAATGGCCACACCAGTAGAGTGACCCAGTCTACACTCATTTAAAGCCGCCCTGAAAAAGAAATCGTTCTAAGCTAGTTCTGCTCTCCTCTCCGGCAGTTCAACACACCCATTCTCCTGGGATCACACTGATCTAAGTAAGGGCTGGAGAGAAGACAAGATTAAGGGAGGACGCCTTCTCTGCTCAGACCAGACCAGAGTTAATGAGATATTTGCACTGTCTCACATTCTGAAAGATATGTGGGATGACAGCACGGCATACAGTGTCTGTAAATGATTGATATGACACATTTAATTGTCCAATCACTTAAATTTCAACATATTCTAAAACCTCAACCAGAACTTGCACATGCAAAGTACCCATATTAATTTCTGGTTGAAATAAATTTTAATACATGAAAGGATGTGCACAAGGATCAGAACAGATTCAAACCACTTAAAAGCTAGAAATTTCTTTCAAAGAACTTATGTTACTTCTCCATTATCCTGTCCTTGTGTTAACATTTTACCCCAGATATCATTTGAACACATCAGTCAGACTAAACATCACCTACCTAACATGAAATTAGATGAAAGCCATAACTAGCACTTAAGACATTCCGGCTGGAAGTCACATTAGGTACCTTCAGTTACTCTTCCAAAGAACAGCCTTTATCTGAATATTACTGATCTTCTCATTCACACTGATAGTAAAGAATACATTACATTCTACCGGCAATTGCTATCGTGAGAAAAAAAAGGCAGAAAAAACGTGAGAGACACGCTTTACCAATTATACCGTTAACAGACATTTAACTGTTGAGGTAAACTTTAAAATAGCTGATAACTGGTGATGGCTTTAAGGCCTTTTGGCTTTGTGGAGGCCCCTCTTTCCCCAGGTTCCAGCCAAGTTAGCTTACCTGCTAACATCCAAAGCCAGTCCAATATACCGCTACATGTAGCTTCAACCGTGAAGATAACGTTAGCTTATAGGCTAGTACATGCCAAAATGCCTATCAGTGAAATGTATTTTATCAACTTAACACAGATAAAGTTAATCGTTACTTAATGTTAGCTTGTGAACTGTGTATTTTAACCCGTTCTGGATATGAAACTGTCAAAAATGCTAACTGATATTCCCGAGAATGGGAGTTTCTAGCGATTTAGCTAGCTCTGCCTAGCCAGTCAACTAGCGGGGTTAGTTAGCGTGTTAGCTTGTGAAAAATCGACACAGAAAATTACACAATTAACTTAGCGGTCGTGTAATGCTCAAAGATGCTGAGTAGACAAACGTGACATGTGTGACAAGTAATGGTTTCTTTCTCGAATGCATGTCTTACCCTTGTGCCTCTTTGAAAGCCCTATTCAACAGCTCTCTTTGTCTGCAAAAAATGGCTATTAAGAGAAGTCAGGCATATATCCCCCTTGCGGACCACGGCGTCGGATGAAAGCACTAAACGTTCGCGGGTACTTGACGGTATCATCCCGATTCTTTTAAAATAATCGTTAAATAACACTTAGGTTCTTTTAAAAACTAAATCGCCGTTTAAATGCGACGAAAGCCCGTTCTCCGTCATGGTGGGGGTCTTCTTTTCTCCCGTGGTCGCTGCTGCCTGTAGCAGCCAATATGACGGCGGTCTCCGCAGACGGAGCCGGAGAGGCGGACGGCGTCACGGCAGGGGGAGCGACTGATGGAGGCCCAGTCCAATGGAGGGCCGGGAAAGGACGACCACTTCCGACGCCAGGCGCGGATAGGGATTACCCCGGAGCTGGATCCCGGTGATAGGCGGCTCCCGTCGCCAATGAACAGGGAGAGATGGACGGGTCTGTCCGCTGGCAGCGACTTGGAAACGTGGAGGTGAAGTGATGCTGGTGGTTCAGAGGAGGGAGGCCAGAACACTGATGTCATCCAGGTGAGAGGAGGTATACACGCACACGCACACACACACACACACACACACACACGCGGTACTGATATCACACTGGGAAAATACTGCAATACAGGTTAAAGCTCTGTGTTTAGAGTATAAAGCATCATCAGCAAAATGTGCATAAAATATAAAGTTCTCACTGTACAGTTAAATGTTCACTCATTGTTCTACTGTCATAATATAATGGTTTTGGACCAATAGCACTGCTAAAGTTATGTGTTTGTAACCTTTTACTGTTAAAGGTTTTAACTTATAATCTATAATAATGCATCATCAACAAAACTCAAATGAGTAAGAATGCATTTTAATTATAATATCCTTTATTTAACCAAATTAAACACCATGTACAAACAACTTCAAACCTCGATGTGCTACGAAACAAATACAATATGTAGTTATGTACAGTAAAAGAAGACACGCATCTATCTATCTATCTATCTATCTATCTATCTATCTATCTATCTATCTATCTATCTATCTATCTATCTATCTA
>JAQQZY010000008.1:1061978-1075833 GCA_030068375.1 Ostorhinchus rueppellii
CCCCCCCCCCCCCCCCCCCCCCCCCCCGCACATTCCTACTGCTCGCCTTGTTTATTTTCTCTGCCCCCTCCCTCCTCCCTTTTCTCTCCATCTTTCCCAGTCTCCACTGAACAGCGTGATGCTGTTGTAAATGTGGACCCTTCGTACAAAAGCATCAACCACCGTTAAGAGTCCACATGTGAACCAGGGTCCACTTGGACCACATGACCAGACCTGGACCTGTGGGTGGTTTCCAAAAGAAACCCCCCAAAACCATCAAACCATCAGAAGACTGTACTTCTCATGTTCCACTTCCTGCTCTGTGTCATCTCATGTAAAGTCATGAACAGGATGTGCTTTATGGACTCATGGACACTGAACTGCAGCAGATCCAATACGTCTTAAATGACTGAACTGATCAAACCAACCAAATCGACCGAACTGACCAAACCAGCGGCCGGACATCCACTGACTCTCTGCCAGTGGATGTCTGACTGTGAATCTGTCTGAATGGATCCAGAAAAGGCCAGTTCAGTTTGGTCAGGGCTGATCCTGACGGTCATTTAAGCAGAAAAAAGAAGCCTGATAAGAGCAGCTTATTCTGTCTGTTGCCCCCCACACACACACACTTAACCCTGCCTGCCTCTGTCCAACTGAATATGATGGAGGAAAATGAAGCATGAGGGTACAGGAACAGTGGGGGGGGGGGGGTGTTACTGTTTCTGTGTGACTGGATATGAAACCCTCAGGTATCCAACTGTGTGATATGACATTTTGTTTCCATGGAGACGCTGCTGAACACACACACACTGGTATGTGACTGTCCTCCGAACAACACAGTCGGCTAAACTTTGATGCACATCAGGGTTCAACTGAGGCCAAAGGGGGCGGAGCTTGGTGGTCATCGTCCTCCTGACGTCGCCTGCTTTTCTATCAATTCTGCAAACACACAAACACTGAGTCCAAAGGTCGACCAGGTTACAGCTGAACTCAGTGGAACGGCGCTGAGGACGGCCATGTGCACGCTCCCATCATGCACCACAAGTTCACTGGTCACATCACAGGTGTCAAACATGCAGCCTGCGGGCCAAAAGCAGCCCTTCCAAGGGTCCAATCAGACGACAATGTATAAGGAGCACACAGAAAAAATCCAAAAACCTGTCACTATGAGAATAAATTCGTAATATCATGAGAATAAAATTAAAAACTCATAATTTAATTTAAAAAATTAATGTTGTACTGTTATGAGATTAAAGTCATAATATTTTGAAAATAAATAGTGTAATAATAAGTAACAAACTGTAAGCCTTAAGACATGTTTGTATGAAGGACACGTCTGCAGATGAAGAACTAATGCTGACACTAACACTTTTATTGGACCAGTCCGGCCCACTTCAGCTCATATTGGACCGGTCTGGCCCACTTCAGCTCATATCAGACTAAATGTGGCCTCTGAGCTCAAATGTTCTTCAGTCCAGCTTTAAAGGCTTTTTTTTATCACGGTTTATATTTGTCAGTAACATCACTGACAAAGCTAACGTTCTTTCATGGCCTTGGAACCGTTCCCTCCAGCCTCCCACTGGTCGATATTCAGATCATTCATCTGGTTTCATGTCAACTATGCAGAGTTCAGCTCAGGTTCAGCTTCAATTAGAAACACCATCTCTAAAAACTGCATTAAACCTGTTGAGGCGTTGTTGTTCAGCAGCTCCTTGACCTGCACCTGCATCCAGAGTGCACCTGGACCATCAAAGTCCACCCGGCCCTCCCCCCTCCACACAAATGTCCTCCCAGTGCTGTGTACTGACCTACGACATCCAGGGTGTAGGTGTGGTTGATGGATCCAAACTCGTTCTCCACCAGACAGGTGTAGTTGCCTTTGTCCGACGGGACCACGCTCTCCATGATCAGGGTCCAGTGTTGGTTCCGGACCTGAGGAAGAACCGGAGGACAGGTTTATAACACAGGAGGGGTCCACCCAAAGTGGGTTTTTATCTGCTGATCTAATAAAGTCTGTATACACATGTTCATTTGACTGATCATCATTCTGTTCATCAATAATCATTTGTCTCTGGAACATTTCAATCAACATCTATAGTAGCCTTCAAAAACCATGTGAAAAGGACTCAAACACATGGAAAGCTGACAGATATTCTACCTATAAGGTCCTGCCTTTGAATGTTCTGTCTTCCGTCCCACTCGTGTGCATTAGGCTTCGTTTCTGTGGTTTTTCAGTGGTTTTCATATTTTTGCATCATGTGGTGACAACAGTGTTTTATCACCTTATTGTGTGTAATGTACAAATAAACTAAACAAAATATAATGACTGGACTTGGAAAAGGGAATATATGACACTGGCTACATTTAGGCCCACCCCTCAGCCCCTCCCCTTTAGTCCCACCCCTCCATTATATGCATTCACGTGAAGGGGTAGGCGTGTCATGATTCTTGATTATCATAGGGGAGGGGTTAAGGGGGAGGGCTGTTCCAGGCCCACACTCGAAACACAAGGGTAGGAGAAATTTACCCATAATTCAATTCAAATCATGGGTCGGATGGAGGTAAACACAGTAAAACAGTGCAGCAGTGACCAAAGAAACACACAAATGGACTTCACAAACACCTGAGTCATGTGATCATCTGTTCAATGTGGTTCCAGTGTGTTCTAGATGCATTTGTGTGGTTTGTACTTGATAGACGTAAACAGATGACCAAAGCCCATGGAGATGGTTCCAGCTGCTGACGGTATGGGGAATTCTGTCCCAAACAAAGATGTTCTGTTTATAGGGACATCGATGACTGCTGATGACAGAGCAGGTTTGGAAGGGTTACACCACTACCCCTTAGAACAGAGGTTAAAGGGGGAGGGCCAAGGGGTGAACTGGGATTGGGCCTTAGTCGATCCGATCAATCAAACTGAACCCGTTAAATAAGTGATTCTAGGTGTGATTTGTAACTGATTTTCCTGTAATTCCACTCATTTTACCCACTGGACACAAAGTTCTACTGATAGTTTGACTCATTGTGCTCCTCTAGAAAGGCTGATTCTCCCCTGTATGATGGATTCTATATTTATCTGAGGGACCGACTGTCACTTTTCCCTGTCCATAGTGTAAGCATGTGTAAAGGGTAGCCACATCAGCACATTAACACTAAGTGCTCTGTAGTTTGGTGCATGAAGCAGAGGTCCACCTGTTCAGCGTCAGTGCATCTCCTACACTGACTTCAGACCTGTCTCTACTCTCATAGACTGGATGTTTACACACTACATCCAACAGACTTGGTCACAGAACACCAGTTCTTCACATTTAAGTGTCTTTTTTCCATGACATAGAGAATCGGGTGTTTTCACCACACATCAGCCACTGCTTCTTTACTGAAGCAGCACTAATGCGGCGCACTTTCACATTTGTCTGTTTCAGCTTCTCCATGAGCTTCATTCATCATTAGTTCAGTCAAATGCTGAAACGCAGGAAGCAGTAAACGGAGCGTCAGCGTTTTGCTCAGGACATGATGCTCCTTGTGATTAAACTTTAACCATCGGTGTCGGTGGATCCCATTGGTCCGGGTCACATCCTGGTCTCCAGCCGGCAGGACCTGTTCTCCCTGATTGAGTTACTTCAGCATTCTCTAAACATTTCAGCCCCACTTTCTCTATACGGTACTGTCTCCGGGCATTTAACCCTTACGGCCCAGGCTTCGGTTTCTAATTGTTGGGGTTATAGAAGCATTTCAGGTTACAGTGAGAGGCTCTGCAAAGTATCCTGGTGAGAGGAGGCGCACGGATGAGCAATTCCAATTTCACAGCAGAAACCCTGTCCTCATTTCGACTGTCGACTCTCCTCCGTGTCTCCAGTCGAGGGTGGAAACGAGGTGAAAGGACAGCCAAAGCAATACTGGAAGCAAGAGGAACTGGCTCCAAATCTGTTGTAAATATATTCACAAAATGGCCACAAGTTCTGCAGCACAAAGCGGAAAACCGCCTGAGACGGCAGCGGGCTGACGTGTGTAATAAAAGGCTGATGTACGGCTGTTTGTCTACCTTATAGCCTCCCATGCGGTCCTCTTGGCGGAAGGGCCTGCTGTTCTTGAACCAGTGCAGCTTGGGCCGGGGGTTGCCTCCTGCAGCACAGCGGAACTTGACTGTGTTGGCAGCTGGCACCGCATGCAGCTTCTTCTCCATCTTGGCTGATGAGGTCCAGTACGGAGCGCCTGCAAACGGGAAACAGTCAGTGTTAAGTCAGACAGAGTCCTAAGCACGTCCTCGACATTAACAGTTTGGCTTGGGGGGGTTTGGAGTCAGACATACGAGCAGGCGTGACGGCGGAGGAGCCAAACCTGAACCCTTTCTAACACTCTGAGTCCACCCCCCCACCCCCCTTTTCCTCCCCATTCTCCTTTTTGGCAACACTAACTGACCCACTGGCTGCATAACACAACCCAGAGCTCCACACACAGTTAAACAAAAACACACACTTTCCCTGCAGGGTGTTGAGAAAAAAAAAATAAGGGGGGGGGGGGGGGGGGCATCATCTCTGAAGGGAGAATGTGCCTGGGCGTTGCCAAGAGGGTAACTAGACCATCACATTCAATTTCATCTCATTCCACTTAGTAGCTTTTTTCTCCCTCTACTTCCTCCAATTACCAGAACGTTTATCGGACACTTATCACCTCCACAAACCCTCATCTGCCCCAGGGGACAAAACCAACAGCGCTTCTATGACACATTTCTGATCGATGGCTACCTGTTATGGCTGGACTGTGTTGCCTCCCCATGTTCAGATCCTGGTTCCCATTTCTCTCACATTGTGTCTACAGACACCGATCTCATGAAATTGTGCCGTTACACCAGTTTTCATACATTATGTTATATCTACACATTTTCAACTGCTCACGTTATTCAACGCCATTTTAGCACGTGTCAGTTTAGGTGCAGATATCCAGTTCACATAACCCTTACCCCTAACTCTAACCCGAAGTGTGTGGTATTTGACACAGTGTGAACATGTGAAATGCTTATAATGCGTACAGATAACACATCAATTAAAAGTGTATATTTATGTGAGTCGTGATACCACGTTGGCCTGTGGCTCAGCTGCCCCCCCCCATCGGCCCCTTCACTCTGCACCTGGGAGTGTGATTGCCTAAGCAGATGGGGCTCCAAGGGGAAGAAAAAGCCCAAGTCAAACAACAACTCAAACGGTTCCACAGCGTCACTTCCTCTGGTGAAAACAGGAGTGGGTGGAGTCAGGGAATACCCCCAGATAAGGACACCACCGCTGCCTTTAATACCTCCATAAACACCACTTTAAGACCCCAGACACCATCACAGCCCCTCCCTCCTTCTCCTGCCTGTTCAATCTGCATACGATCAGACGCCTCCCATCAGTTTCTCTGGCACCAGTGACCGGACAAGACACGCATACTTGGACAGTGGAGTCAGTAAACAGGCAGATGCTCACAGCTCCAACCATCAGAACACACTTCCCTTTCCAGGGTTCACACACATTTTTATGGTCAAATTCAAGAACTTTTAAGGGTTTTTTTTTCCTAATGTTTCCAGCACCTTAAGACTGGGTTAAATCCATATCTGCATGAATACATCTACTCAGGGTTATTATTTTCACACAATGATGTTCATTGAATTATGTGTAAACGTCTAAAACTAGGCTTCATTAGAGCAAAAAGCATAGAAATGAAAGGAGAAAAGTTTGATCCAAAAAACAGGACGACACTTGGTGTTCTTCAGACACCCTGACACCAAAGACACAAAGGTTCAGTTCTACTGGACCTAGAGTGGACCTGACAACACCTGGAACAGACTGTTCCACACACAGGTTCAGTTTTATAAAGGTTTCACCTCTTTTGAAGGTGCTTTGGCTGGAGTTAAGATGAAAAATACATAAATAAATCACATCACAGAGAGAGACACAACTGGACATCAGGAATTCACCAACCAGTTGTGGATCCAGAATTTCCCAGTGACCCAGGTACCGTTTACTGAACTGTGTGGTGTTCTTGGACCTGTGGTGTCCCCAGACTGGTCCTGCCCTGGGGAAGCACTTCCTCCACTAAAGCCAGTGTCTGTTGGACAGAACAAACTAGAACCACTTGTTCTGAACAAGTCTTAGGGGACACGTTTGGACTGAGCACAACCAATGGGACCACATGGACAGGACTAAACCACCGGGACCTCATGGACTAAACCAGTTTTTGCGACATTGTGTTTCTGTTCCCAGTTTCTGTTGTGTTGTTTACATTTTCCTCAGTTGTGGGGGGTCATTAAACCCAGCTCCTCTCTGAGCTTCCCTTCCTCTGCGTCTTCACCTCCACTTTCCCTCTGGCCGTCATCGCTCTGTCCGTCCAGACAGAAACAGATTAGGTGGAGACTGACCCTCACCTGAACAGATGACCTCTGACCCCAGATTGGCGTCCGGGTCGAGGGATGGGGTTAGGATCTGAAAGGTGAGCGGTGCTGTTTCCCATGCTCTGGGTCCAGAGGGGGCAGCACTTCAAACATGACCCCCTCCCCCGATGCTCCAGATGAAGCCAAACTCAGCTGGGCCCATCACTGCGGTGTCCACGAACCCCCCCCCCCCATAGCCCTGCACATCTGGACCCCCACTCACGGCTGTTTATCCTCAGCTGGCCTGGGGTGATCCAAGGTTATTGAAGTCCGACTCTGGGACAGTTGTTCTCTCACTGTTCGTGGTCTTGTGTTCTCTACATGAGCCGCAAAAAAGCCACCTGAAGATGCTGACACTTCTGTTTACTGACGGACATGGGAAGGAACTGTGTGCACAAATTTTGGAGTTGTGCTTCTGTAAAGTTTTCTAGTCTCATATTTTCAAATCTGACTTTTTCCATTTGACCACAAACGTGTGTGGGTTCTGTGTCGTCCAGACCAAGAGCATGAAAACATGACTGACGGGAGGCCAGGTCCACAGGAACAGAACTAAAGCTTCCTGAAGTTCATGTTTGCACGTGTAAAGAATTCAATTCAATATTTTTTCTTCTGTTTGGACTTGAGTAAAAATGCTGAAACGTTCCCGCCTCGTTGAACTACAGGACATCGTATCTGTTCTTAACTTTTTAAAGAAATGAGCTCAGAAATACAAATGTAAGGTTTTATGTCATAAACTTATGATTTATTCTCACAATTCACTGAAATTTGCAAGTTCTTACTGACGGAGGCTGAAGTTCCGCCCCCTGGTGGAAGACTTTTTTTTTTTTTTTTTAGTTTTCTGAAAAAAGAAGGTGTTCAGACATCCATATTTAAACAGGATCGAACTCCTTTTCTTCTCATCTTTGTAATCTGTGAAGCCGCATTAGAGCCACAAAAGAAAATAAAAACACTGTCACTGCTAGAATAAAGTCATAAAATATCGAAACAAAACCTGTAATTTTATGAGAATAAAGTCATAATATTTTGAAAATGAATTTGCAACAGTGCGATAAACAGTCATCATTTATAAGTCTATAGTTTTAATCCTTGTTTACACGGTTTCCAGTTACAGCAAACGCAACAAAGGAAGCATCAATTTTCAAACGAGCAGAATAAAGACGAATAATGCTGATGTGGTGATGGTGGGCGCGGCTAATAGGCTCGGTATTTGATGGGCGGGGCTAATAGGCTCAGTATTTGCGGGGCGGGGCTAATAGGCTCAGTATTTGGCCTTCAGACCAGTGGGTACAACCGTATTGTAGAAATTATGATATTTTTGCACCTGTTTGAAAATTACGAGTTTATTTTCGTAATAATCCAACTTTATTCTCATAGTCACGGTGGTTATATGTACACACTGTCGTACTGATGCAATGTAATGTAAATTGTTTTTGTTTTTTTTACATATAACATCCCATAGGGCATGCTGAAAGGGACGGGGCTTCAGCTGTCTATAACATGCCGTGTGTCATTCATTCCCATGTTAAACACTGTTAACTGAACCGTTTATCACATCAGTGGACACAGTGACGTTACTTTACTCATGATCTTTATGTCAGACTGTGTTGTCACAGATTTCCCCATTTACTGCAAAAACAAAGGTGAACAAAGTTGTTTCATGGTGAGTAAAAGTCCATGAAAGAGGCAGTACTTCTGTGTGTTTACTGGACACAGGATGACCCCTGACCTTTAGAACCAGTCCAACCTACAGCTCCACATGGCTTTGGCCCCCCAGTGGAAGTTCTTCCATGTCTCCTTCAATGACACCACCCACGTCCAACAATTCTGTCCAGTTTGAGTCTGACCTGAAAGTGACCTTGAAGTGACCCACATGGACTACAGAGGTCCTGATGGAATCCGTGTCCACACAGACACAAACTGTGTTTACAGAATAAATCTGTTTTTCCTCCGCTCCTCCTCCTCAGACGCAGAACTGTGACATTTGTCTCATTTCAATGATGTAAAGGTCGGATAAATGTGACCTGGACGTTCAGACTGAAGTCTCATTGTAAAATATCAGATCTGGATCAGATTTAGGACCACATATGAAAGTGGTCTGGGTCAGATTAGTGCTGTTCACACTGTGTGGAACAGATCACATACAGGTGATCAGATATGGACACACGTACCTGCGTGTGAATGCAACCTCAGTTCAGTCTAACTGCGTTGTTTTGCAGTGCCCGCCCCATTCCACCAACGCCAGAAAAGAGAAAAAAAAAAACAACCTTAACTATTCCCTCCCACGCCTACATACACCCCCTCCCTCGCTCCAGTCCTCAGCCTGAGGCCAAGGCTCCATGAACAACGCTGGTTCTGATCCAACACCCCCCTCCTCCTGCGTCTTCACTTTCTTCTCCTCTGACTTTTCTTTTAATAATAATCTGGGTTTTGAATTTTCTGAAAACACACACAGTGACAGAATGTGCCTGAACTGCCAGAACAGCTTTCTCTTTGTTTTCAAACTGCTTATTACCACCAGAATGGCTGGATCTCTTCCCTCTCCCCCATTTCTTTTGGGTTTTTTTCCTCTTGCTGAGTTCCTCTCTCTCCCCATATTTAATGGATTTCAGGCAATTACAGTCAGCCCAAAGTGGGGGAGGAGGACTCACAGCGAGACGCACTGCGTGTGGAGAATTTTAACAAGATGTGGAAGCCCTGGTCTACAGTTGGATGACTGTAGTGTGAGTGTGCACAGACATCTGTGAGCGTGCACGGATGACTGAGCGTGCACAGATGGAAAGCTATGAGTGCGCATGGACAACTGTGAGTGTGCACGGATATATGAGAGCGTGCACAGATGCATGAGAGTGTGCACGGATGCCTATGAGTGTGCACGGACAACTGAGCACGCACGGACAACTGTGAGCATGCACAGACATATGAGAGTGTGCACAGATGCAGGAGAGCATGCACAGATGACTGGGAGCGTGTACGGATGCTTGTAAGTGTGCACGGACACCTATGAGTGTGCACGGACGTCTATGAGTGTGCACGTGGCTCAATAAACACAGCCCAGATCGCGGCTAACGCAGCCAAACTCAAACTAAGCTGGGGCCATCTTTGTCCTCACAGGGCCCGTCGGGGGGTAAGCGGGTCCAGATGGAGCCGCTGCAGAACGCAGGAGCCCAGCTGACGGGTCGGCTCCAAGAAGCCCGACTACCTGAGAGACACTCACTCCAGGAATGTGAGGAATGTGCGTATCCCTGGAGGACGAGGCCTGGGAGACGCTCACAGTGGGACGGCGGCGCTTCAGGCCCAGACAGGAATGCTCAGGTATAGATTGGAGGGGCGGAGCCAACACCGGCCACGAGAAGCGTCTCCTCATGACCCCAACAACAAACGGGAAGCTCTGCCCTCTCCAAAACACCAGACCCCCTGTTCTGGAACACCCCTTTATTCTGTGCACATCAAATGCTGGACCATGTGGTTCTTCCATTTTTCACAGATAAAAAGCATTAATTCAAAACTAAAATTATAATAATAATTATAATAAAAAAAATAATAATAATAATAATAATATCACAAATTTTTATGTTTTCACTGAATTCTGTGGAAAAGTTTCTTCTATTTTTCTTTTATTTCCATTTAGTTTTGTTTCTACAATATGATTGATAAAACACCAACTCAGATCAACCTTCACCTGAAGAACACCAACACAAACATCTAACAAACAAGAACCCTCCAACAGAACCAGGCCCTGTGTAGTCTGTTCAGGTGCTTTTTGTTCCGTGTTCTGCAGGATCAGACCCGTTTTACCTTTAGGTGTTTTCTGACGTGAATCTGTTGCCGCTGTGATGCATGTTCTGGAACGTCTTGTTTAACATACGACACGTGTTGGAACCTGCCAAACACATCCATGTGTGTTTTCCATTAGCTGGTTCTGCTCCGACAGGAACAGTGGGTTCACAGGTGGAGCACGGGTTCTACTGCCGCTCATCAACTTTAAGGCTGTTGAAACCAAGACTGTTCTGTTCTTTTCCTTTTCTGTTTTCTGTCATCCCTTCATTCATATTCCTTTTTCAGCTTCTATAAATCAAAGCTTTCCTCATAAAACCTGAAACACTGTAGTTTAATGAGTTGATTTGTAAAAAAAAAAACAAAAGAAAAACAGAACAAAACCCACTACACTCACATAAAAGTGGAAATAAAAGCTGAAGAGGCAGTGTCTGTCAACAGGATTAGACTGACATGAACATCTACTGCAGAACACAAGCTGAAACGGAACAGAACCTGGATGTTCTGGAAACGTCCATCTACTCCTCCTAACTCTAAAGACTACATTACCCATGAGCCTCAGCGAGCCTGGTCTCCACAGAACACTTCACAGGAGCATTTGAAGCTCACTGACATGCATCCTGGGAGATGGAGTACAACTCAGTATTTAGTCTTTAGCTGAACCAGTGTTTCAGACTCCACCCCCCCCCCACACCCCCCACCCCTCCGTTTGCCCTTCCCATACTCACTCAACTGTTCGCCATCCACCCCAGAGTCCTCCGACCGCTCAGTATCGTCCTCGTCATCCCCCGACGAGATGGCATCTGCACAGAGTAACCACGGTTACTGCGCACGCACACACAGCAGGGTTGTCAATCATAAGGCCTGAGGACCAAAACCGGCCCGCCAAAGGTACCGGTCCAGCCCACGGGAGGACTACACTGAACACAGGAATCATCCAGGGAGTTCCCTTGTCCCAGTGTTTTGTCCTTAAAGATGTGTGTTTGCAGACCCACTCCATGTGGACGTTAGAATGAGCATGTGCAAAAGATCTGCTGAATGTTGGTCACATGACACAGACTTTTCAGCTGTTTCACGTGTTTTGTGAAAGGATAGTTTTTTCATAATTTCATTTTTCACTCAAATGAAGAGGAAACAGGTGTGTTTGTCATTATTTATAGGCTCTTGTGTTGTTATTGAAGTGGTTCTGATCCACTTTATATCATAGTGGGCTGAATGTAGACCCTGAACACATGCGGGGGGTTGGGTTTTCATCATGAGGGGCGCAGACCCCAGACCCATTCAGGATCATCTACAGGTTCTGATTCTGCCTGATCCACATCTGCTCCATGGCCACAGTCCCTCTCCTGTCCTGTCCTGTCCCTCTCCTGTCCTGACTCACCTGTGACATTGACTATGAAGCAGACCGTGTCTTTGCCCATGCTGGTGCAGGCGTACAGGCCCGAATCCTTGGGCGTGGCATCACGGATCTGCAGAACCTCCTGTTCTATCAGCGTTCGGTTGTTGGTGCCCAGAGAGCTGCCGTCTTTGGTCCAGGTGATGGTCCCCGTCGCCGGCAGAGGACAGCTCAGCCTCAGCACGTCCCCCGGGTGCACTGAGCACACCGTGGGCTTAGAAATTTGGTATTTGTTCGATGCCTCTGCAGAGCGAATGGGGGGTGGGGGGTGAGGGGGGGTAAGGATAGATTGGAGGAGGTGCACAAGAAGGAGAAAAAGGAGAAACAAGCCATAGTGTAAGAAACAAAACAACACCACATGACCCAATGGATGCACTTCAACCACTGTACGCAGGAAACAGGAGCCCATGGTCACAGCCTCACACCAACACCAACTCCCATCAGCGCCTGGGAAAACAGGCTGGGAGGAGCCTCTGTAGACAGGCATGCAGTTAGGCCACGTGGGGCAATAGAATCAAGGTGAGCAGGTGAGAGCTGGATGTCCCCCCCACACAGACAGACACACATATAGACACAAATATACACACACAGACACAGTGGCGTTCCTGGAGCGATGTACTCCCTGGGCGAAAGCCCCATCCGGCGCCCGGCGGGTTTTTGAGGTGCGGTGGAAGAGCGAGGGGGGGGGGGGGGGGCGCTATCGGAGGTACGACGGAGGAGCGGGGAGGGGGTGCTATCGGAGGTGCGGCGGAGGAGCGGGGGCAATTGCCCAGGTCGCCCATGCCTAGGAACGCCCCTGCACAGACACACACACACAGACATACACACACCCCCACCCTCAGCCCCACCCCCCTCTTCCACACCTCCCTCTGACAGTTGATGCCAGTGTGTCCATGTGAGTACCAGCTCTGAAAGCAGCACAGAAGTCCAAGACAGAAGCCCATTATGGGGGGAGGGGGGGAGGGGGGGCATCGCCTATGCTTCAGAAACCATGACCTGACTGGACCCGCCTCTTCTGCTGTCAGTCTTTCCTGATTATGTGGACATGGAGGATCTGCAGGCCCTGGAGCTCAGGCTGTGGAGGTCCATGCCCCCATCAGAGGGCATTCTGGGACACCAAACGGCCTCGCTACCTTATCAGCTTTGACCCATGTCTGTGCCAGCTGTAGGCAGGGCTGTGACTGTGGGTGGGGGGTGGACTACTAGTCCAGTGTGATCCAGTCCCCTGAGGCCCATGGAATCCCAGTATAGATAGAGGAATGAGAAGGAGCAGGAAGAGTGGACAGGAAGTAGAAACAGCAGAACAGGCATGTGTGGGCGGAGCTTAGCTGATGACAGGGACTATTACACCTGGATCTGAAAACAGCCGCCCAACCCCACAACCTGCAGCTCCACACACCCCATCTGTGTGTACGTCTGTGTACATCTGTGTGTGTGTGTGTGTGTGTGTGTGTGTGTGTGTGTGTGTGTATGTCAGTGATGAAGGCATGTGCTTTGCCTCCAAACGTCGTCCTGGGCAGGTACACGATCAGGTACTTCCTGTAATAATAATTAATCCCTTCCTTTGTTGCCAGGGCTGAGTGTGTGGTCTGATAGGAGGCGGAGCTAAAGGGTTGATTGATGGGAGCTGTCTACTGCCTTTTAAGACATTTTACACCAGAGGACACTTCTCTAATCATCACCATGACATCATTATTATTATTATTATTATTATTATTATTATTACTGGCTACATCCTGCTGTTTTTCAGAGAACATGTGTTTGTAGCATGTAAATAGTTGCACAAACACTTTCACCAGGATCAAGGAAATGTCTAAACACAGTCACTGGTTCAACATCACAACCCTTCAGGAACATCATTTTCTTATCATTGCTGACCCCATCTGTCCCCCTCCATCAACCCTGCCCCATGACCCCTCCCCATGACCCTGCAAACCGAACCCTGACCCCTCCCTGACCTGCTGACACCTCCACCATGCCTGATTGTTCATGGGAACCAGAGTCCAGAGGTAAAGACATATGGGAAACATCACACCAACCTGAAGGAGTCCGCCACATCCACATCCAAAAACACAGAACAACAACAAACACCAGCACCAGCCTGGTCTGGCCACCATAGAACCAGGTAGAACCCCCCCACAGGCCTGGTCTGGCCACCACAGAACCAGGCAGAACCCCCCAACAGGCCTGGTCTGGCCACCACAGAACCAGGCAGAACCTCCCAACAGGCCTGGTCTGGCCACCACAGAACCAGGCAGAACCCCCCCACAGGCCTAGTCTGGCCACCACAGAACCAGGCA
>JAQQZY010000008.1:1130586-1143285 GCA_030068375.1 Ostorhinchus rueppellii
ATCTACTTTCATCACATCTGACTGAGGAACAAACATCTACCATTAAACTGGAGTCACATCTGGATGTTTAGGAACTAAATGGACATAAATATGTGGACACATCATGTCTACAGCTGTCACATGTCCTGTTCATGAGGATCACACGCACAAACATCAATATTAATAATCAATAGGATATGTATCCCATAATATTAATCTCTATTCTGACATTATTCCTTCTGTTTTGGATCCAGACCCATTGGGTTCCAGAGCTCCACACACTTTGGTCCACATCCTGTAGATTCAAAGCTGTTGTGTTTTCCATGTGACCCACGTTGGGACTCAGCAGTGAAGGTGGAGGATTATTTGGATGGGGGCTGGGGGTGTTGGGGGGGCTCCACATCTGGACTGTGGTGTACCCGTCCATCTTGGCACTAGTTCCCCCTGGAACACTAGGGGCTTTGTTGGAGGCCCCTCGGCACCGTTTACAGGCTCAGAATGAAAGTAAAGCCAGTCCCCCCCCCCCCCCACACACACACACACACACACATCCACCCACCCTTCACGTTCTACATATTAACACAGTGCTACGCCTGACAACGCCTCCATGAGAGTCCATGGTGTCTGGTCTGACCACCCTGCACCTCCCATCACTGGGCAAGACAGACTGACCAGTACCATGAAGACCGACCACAACCATAAAGACCGACCACAATCATAAAGACAGTAGAATGTGCTTTTGGGTCTTTCTGAGTTCAAACCTGCAGAGGCAATGTTGTGTTTGTTTGTTTTTGGACTGGGTTTGCCATCAGAACTCCAGCTGAGTTGGACTTTAGTGCAGATGAAAGTGACAGTCAGAGGCTGAGAACATCTGAAGTCATTAGCATGTACGATGTTGTTTATTCCAGTGAATTTCACACATGAGTTGGATCTGGTTCGAATTACTGTCTGGAGCAGGAAGGAAAATAATAGTGTGCACTGGGCTCAGTCCTGCCACCGTCCAGGCCAGAAACAACAATATAAAAGTGTCAAGTCAGGCACACGTCGTACCTGCTGAGAATACAAATCCAACCTGTATGAGCCCTTCATGAACAGACCCACACACTACAGTTGGAAAAGTCCATCAGCAAAAACACAGGGAACCAATCAGAGCCAGCGTGTCTAAACCCATGGACCTGCCTCCTGCCAGTCACTGTCCATGTGGTCACATGACCTGTGTCATGTGACCACATGGGCCAAACAGATCTGACAAACAGATCAGATCTGGTCTGACATGGACACACTTGTCAGAAGTGGTTTCACTACTGTGTTTGAAATATTCTGACAATAATAGAAGTTTAGCAGTAAAACCTACAAGAACACAAGCTCTGAAAGGCAGCTAACAGTCCAAATAAAAAGGATTTCTACGTTTATGACACTTTGACTACACACCTTTTCTACATCTATTATCTGTTGTGTTGTCTTTTCTACAAGTTACTTTTTTTTAAGGATTTAGGTTGAAATGGCTCTAAAAATAATCCGAATCCTGTTCAAGTGTATGGACTTGGATGTTAATTTAGAATGATATTATTAAGATACAAATGATCGTTAACGGCTTCTTTATGCTGCACCTGTTAGCGTTAGCATAAGTGTTGGCATTAAAGTGTTAGTGTTGGTGTTAGCAACAGCATTAGTGTTAGCATTAGTGTTAGTGTTGGTATTAAAGTGTTATGGTGCGGCCACACCGAATGCGAATTTACCGACTCACGCATCGAGATTACATATAAAGTCAATGCAGACGCGTTTCGACGCAAATTCGCCCCGGGCAGCACATTGGATGCATTTGCTGTGGCACGTTGGAAGCGTCCGGCGCGTTCTCGCGGCGCGTGAGACACTAATTCGCCGCTCATTTGCCGCAAATACGCGTCCAACGTTTCAACGCTAGAGTTAAAAATATTAAACTTTTCACGCGAATTTGCGTGACGCCATGCCCTGAAAGCCAATCAGCGTTGAGAACTTTGACACAACAATAAAATACTACTCAACGGAGACAGATGGACAGACGCTCAGCAACTGAAATAGCCCGTCTGTAGTTGGTGTCCATCCTGGAGACCCTGGCGCCAACCCTCGCCAACAGGGTATTAAACTGAGCCCGAGTCAGCCTGAAGTACCGCTGAAAGCGGCCGTCATCCAGGCGGAGCTCCTGGAGGAGGTGGTGGAATTCCCTGTGCTGCAGGTGCTTCTGCAGGACTGGGTGAACCCAAAAGCTACGGGGTCTGGCCCTCCGATGCATCTGGGACTTCCACAGCAGGTACAGAGCAGCAGTCACAGTGATCGTAGCCGTGATTGAAGAGTGACTGAATTGGTGGGCCAGATTTTGTTTATGCATTGAAAAATAGCGGGCTTGCTACTCGCGCGTTTCACGCGAATTTAACAAATTTGTCCAGCGTCCAGACTCGGGGCATACACGAGGTGTTATGCGCAATTAAATTCGCCAATTTGCGTTCAGTGTGGCCGCACCATTAGTGTTTGCATTAGCATTAATGTGAGCATTAGTGCAGGGATGTCAAACTCATTTGAATTCAGGGGCCACGTTCTGCACAATTTGAGCTCAAGTGGGCGGGACCAGAAAGATAACAGTATAACCTTCAAATTCCACTCTAAACCTTTGTTTTAGTGCAAAAAAGTAACATTATGATAATATTTAGATTTATAAACTATCTTTTATGTTAAAAACCTGACATTTCTTCCAAAAAAAAAAAAATCAGTGCAGTTTTACCGATATTCTGTGTCCGTTTATCAGTTGTTCATTCTAATGCAGATACAGTGGATCTACAAACACAGCATTTACGAAAAGACAGAATATTGGTCCAGTTTTAGAGTTTGGAACTAAAATTAGTTTGACACCCTTAACTGTTCATATTTTCAGTGTCACTTTTGTGAATTCATCCTGCAGGTCAGACTGGCCCCTCTAGCGGCTGGTTTTGGTCCATACACTACATGTTTGACCCCCCTGTCCAGGAGGAAATGCTGTAACGTGAGGAGGTTCACGCTGTTAGTGTTTATGTGGAGTTCATTGTGACCTGGGTTGTGGTTTTCTTCGTCTTACAGCTGAACCACCCGGGGGCGTGGCCAACGAACCAGCTCATAAAAAACCTGCTGACTAATTGGCCGACGTTAATGACCCGTTAATGAGTGTTTAACCTTCGGTGCTAGGCTGTAAAAGGAAATAAATGGAAGCAGAACGGGCGCATGAACCCACCTCCACTCCAACCATGTCAAACACCGTCACGTCTGCAGGTACTAATGCGGCGCCGTGCGTCTGTGTCAGTGAACGCATCAGTAACAGACCAGTCAGTGGCAGATGATGGTAATTACTGTGGGTTTGACCATGAAATGGAACACATCAACAAACAAATCACACAACCTGGGCTGTGATGAGAGGCTGGTGTTTCCACGCATTAGTGAAGCGGCGGGTTGTCATGTGACCCGCTCCATGTGCCGAGTGTCTGCATGTGTTTTAATAGCGCTGTGATTGGACCCAGATGGAGGCCGACACGCAGGGGTAGTGCCGAAAGACACGCATAATAACTCTAAAATGGAGAGAATTTGGAAGGAGGGAGGAAGGGAAGGAGGGAGGGAGAGAAGGAGGGAAGGATAACACCAGGACAAATGAAATGAGACAGGCTGGAGTCCCACTTGGAGGAAGGACAGTGAAGGCAACACGCTACTGTGCTTCAGAGCCTGGAGGCTAGCCTTGACCAGGTGACAACCTGAGTGGACCTGAGGGGCCCCGGTCAGGTGGTCCCGGCAAAGCATAGTTTTGGTCTAAGGACCTGATTTGCTAAGATTGCAAGCAGCGCAAATCGTCTTGCTCAAACTAAAAAATGCGTGTGCTATTGAATTTATTCACTCATTTTCTGAACCTGCTTTATTCTGAGTAAAGTCACAGGGGCGGAGCCTATCCCAGCTATGCGTTTGTATGTTCATGTGTTCATATGTTCATGTGTTTGTGTGTTTATGTGTTCATCTGTTCACATATTTAAGTGTTCATCTGTTCACATGTTCATCTGTTCATGTGTTCATCTGTATGTTCATGTGTTCATGTCCACAGAGGCCCCTCATCAGCCTTTAATTATAGAACCACATCAGTCACACTGAAGAGTAACCTGGAATTTGATGGTTTCAGGCCAGAGGAAAAGGACCAATGTGGACCGATAAGGACCTACGTGGACCCATGTAGACCTACATGAACCTAGTGGACCTACATGGACCGAGGTCCTCTCTGTTTCAGCTCTGTCTTCCCTCCTAACCCCCTTTCATTCCAAACAGGCTAAATTAAAAGTCCTCCAATATGAAACTAAACTCTTTCCTGACCATCCCTGGCACCGCCCCCTCCTGTGGCCCCACCCCCTCTCCATGCTGGAGGGCTTTTGCCAGGATATGGCATAGGTTTGCACAGATCGGAGCCTTTCCTTCATTATATCAGTGACAGTAATTACAGCAGGAGGAGTTTCAGAGACAGGGCAGGTCGGTACAGGTATGAGGACAGACCTACAGAGGGTTTCTTAGACTGTCGACAGGACAGACACACACATATACATACACACATAAACACATACCTCTAGTGGTGAATCACAGAGAAACCGCCGGAACTGTGAAAGGAGGAGACCGAGACAAAAACAGTTAGTTCTGAGGGTCAGTGACACTTCACAAAAGGCACAAATGAAAACCATACATGCCGCCGTCTCCTACACATAAGCCCTCCCCTTTTCTCTGGGCTCAGGTGTCACATGTCCAATGTCACCCCCCCCCAAAGAGGCTGAAAAAAAGAGTGTATTTACATAAATGAAAACATTTAACCTATTAACAAACCAGGGTGGTCAGAACCACTCAGGTCAGAACCTGGGTGGTCAGAACCAGGGCTACCAGTGCTGCCACTGTTCACGCTCTTCCAAATGTGCATCAGACATCACTGACTGTTAATCTTCTGACCTTTACTGCTTTCTCCCTTTCTTTTTCTACCACCATGCCTGAGAGTGATGTGTTTTTCTGGATTAGAGGGAAAAAATGTTAAGCAATGCACGCTTCCACATTTGGAGCCAAACCCTTTTCAGCTCATTCACGCGCCACAATTTCTGGATCATATTTCACCAGGAAACACTGCCATCCACCCATGGCGCTGATTTCGCGGATGCAAAATGCTGAATGGTCAGGAAAAGGGGGCGTAGTGAGGACAGGGATGTAGTGAGGATGGTGGCATAGTGAGGACGGTGGCGTAGCAAGGATGATGGTGTAGTGAGGAGAGTGGCGTAGTGAGGACAGGGGTGTAGGAAAATGTAAACACAGGATGTAGAAGGTCTGAGTAAGACACAATAAAGAGGAAACAATAGGGAGTAAAGGGAGGCAAAGAGGGTTTATATGAGGAACTTCAACCAGCAATTTATCGGGTTCATTGGATTTGTAGGGTATATGGGGTTTATCATGTTTGTGGGGTTTATGGGGTTTATCAGACCTTTGGGTTGGTTCCTTGCTCTGATTTCCACAGAAACCAGAGTCCAAATGTTGAATGACGGTCTAAAAATGGCTGACATGATGTTTTGCTGAGGCTGGTATTCCAGTTGCCTCAATGTGGGTTTTCTTTTCCTAAATTCCTGTCGGTTTGGAAGCTCAACTGTAACCTGATGATGCTCTTTCTGTTTAACATTTTCTCTTGGCAGTTTTATGATGGTCTTTTTCCTGCCACTTCTGTCGACTTTTGAGCCATTTTTCCAACTTTTGGACTCCATTTCCAAACCAGCCTGACATTCAGCTTCTTTCACTTGTAACTGATTTGGTGGATCTGGAAACCAAAGCATTATTTTATTGGCATAAAAAGAACATCAAACTTTCTTTACACTGAACCATTTTTACTTTCAAGACTTTAAAGTCATAAGATTGAACATTCAAAGTGTTTTATTGTCATGTGTTCAGTAAAGAAACAGGTTTCACTGTACGATGAATATGTGACTTGGACTTCCACACTGAAGGAACATCAGAATTTAAGATAAATACAAATGGAAATAGAATCATTAAATTAGGAAGAATGAGCCTACAATATAAAGACATATTAATGAGATAAATAAATGTATGGGTAATTGTGTAACCTGTCAGATAAATGATATGTTAAATGTGCCAAACTGTTAATTAAAACTAAATTAAAGTAGACTACACTAAACTACACTAAAGTAGACTATAGTAGACTAAATTAAACTTAACTAGACTAAGCTAAATTAGACTAAATGAAAGTAGACTTAATTAAACTAAACGAGACTAAAGTAGATTAAATTTAACTAAACCAAACCAGACTAAACTAAGTTAAAGTAAACTAAACTAGACTGTGATTACCCATCATGCCTAGTGTCTACAGTCATTACCCATCATGCCTAGTGCCTCCACTCCAAGCCTAGCACATTGTTTCCAGTGTGCTGATTTTAGTGGATGGGTCAGATTTTAAACGGACAAAACTGAACAACCGTTGAATTCTGACCTAAAAACACATTGTGTAAAAAAATATGAATTTTAAAAACAGGAAGTGTAAAGTATACACTCACCCTGCTTGCTCTGTGCATCTTGTGCATTTCCATGAAATCACAGTAACTACAACTGTTTTGTTAATGATGATCTTTGCTCATGTGAAATAATGCTTAACTCCCCACTCCCACCCAACCTGTGAACCCACACCAGTAAAGTGGGATTTTCCACAGCTCGCCCTTAGCAATGACTACTGCCAGTCGACAAATTACCAACAGCGGAGCCTCCCAATGAGCTGCAGCGCTGAAGGGCACCAATAAAACTTCTGTTAAAACTCACAACATCTGCACCTATGAGATGACTTCACCAACGACAGTGGCTACGGACGAAAAGGAAGAGGAAGAGGGAGGGACTGCGACAGAAGCCAATACGTTTTATACCAGTGGTTTGTCTTTGAACAGGTTCAGTGGTTGTTGGGTGGTATATGGGTGATAGTTGGGTAGTAACTGGGTGGTAGCTGGATGTTGGTCAGGTGATTGTCAGGTGGCAATTGCGTGGCTGCCAGGTGGTAATTAGGTGGTATATGGGTGGTTGTTGGGTGGTACATGGGTGGTTATTGGGTATTTAATACTACCAGTTTTCTTCTTCTATACATGAACTGTGAATGTGTTTGTCCAGTCATATATGGCAGATTTAGTAAAGAAAGAATTTTTGGATCATATTTTCTCTTCAGTTCAGACAGAAATAAGTTTTACCTTATTACATTTAATTTTTTGGTCAAATTGCATCAGGTTTTGTTGAAGGAAGGAAAGGAAGGAAAGGAAGGAAGGAAGGAAGGGTGGACAGGTGGATGGATGGTATTTTTGGGCTGTATGGTGCAGCTCTAAACCTACTTGTATGTCCGTGTCCTAACTCCAGCTTAGCTCCGCCCTGGCCCCACTCTCATCATGGGGCTAAACATCTTTCCACCGCTGTGTGTCAACCTCACTTGGCTGTTTCTGATTCTCTCCTGGAGCCTGGCAGCACCCATCCATCTGTCCGCTGACGAACAACAGACGACGCTGCCCTTCCAGGACAACGCCGGCGCCGGAATCAACAGGAAAAGTCACTCAAAAAGTCACTGGAATGTCTTGGATATAACACATAAGTCTAGACATTTCAGTTGATTTGTGGGAGAGAGCCTTATGTAGAATTAAATTATGTTCAATAAATGCCAGACTGACACAGTTCAGAGTTCTCAATCATTTGCATTATTCTAAAACCAGGCTCCACAGACTTTTCCCTCCATCTCATCACTGTGGGACAAATGTAAAACAAGTTGATGCAACATTAGGTCTTTTTTCTGCCCCTTGCTTAACAAGTTTGGTCTGAGATGTTTCATCTGTGCAGTATTATATATAAGAAAACACGCTTGATGTTCCACCGGTACAAATCAGTTGTTCAGATCCCAGTTGGTCATTCTGTTCGATGCTGTTGTTCTGAAGGAACCGCCCACTTTTCAGAAATGGTTGAACGATATGACGTCCTGCTTGTACGTCAAAGAGATCTGACAGTCACAAGTTTACACACTGCAAATTATTTGGTTCTGACCAAGATAAAACAAAAAAATTTTGCTCTAGAAGTGTTACATATTTATCTTGTTTTAAGACTAATTTCTTGTTTAAAGTGTTCATACATTGTAGACATGCTTATTTCTACATTTAATCTTAATTCAAGAAATCTTGTCAAGTGAAATTAATCATGTTTCCACAGTAGATCCAGGTCTAAGGTCAGATGGTGACCCCTCCTTTGTCTGATTTCCGCAGTTGAAGGAGGAACAGAGGTCAGCCAGGTGGACTGTTGCACAGTGTACCTGCGTTCACCATCAAAGGGGCGGGGCCACAGCAGAAAGTGGACATAGAACCTGTGTGTCTGAAATCCTGTGACCACAGTGGTGTTGTTAATCTCTGGAGTCTGTCACCATTCCACACATGTTCTCATGGATACAGTCCCCCCCGTGCATTCCTGAATCCTGGTTCCACCTTTATCAGGGTCTGTTCCTACCTCCAGCGGAGTTCCTGAGGTGGAACCACATGATCCAGTATTTAATTTACACAGATGAAGGAACAGAATAAAGGGGAATATTCCAGAACAGAAGGAGAATATTCCAGAATAAAGGGGAATATTGCAGAATAGAATAGGCATATTCCAGAACAGAAGGGAAAAGGGCTCGTGTCACTGATACATGGACAGATATTTCACTTGTTTTGAGGACCTTTTTCCTCAGATTTAGTGTTTTGGGTTTTTTTTTCTTGTTTTCAGACACCCCTTTCTTTGCAGTGCAAAGACCTGGGGACCCTGTAAGGATCATATGAAGAAGAAGAGGACTCAACCTGAAACCTCAAAGGACTGAACTGCAGTTAGCTCCAGTCGGACCATTAGGATCGACTGCATCTGTAGCTTATGGACTGATGCACCCATTTAATTCACATGTGTGTTGACCTCTACACTGGCCAAGTCTGTGCTTTTTATTTGTAATTCTCACTGAAAAAGTGAATAAATAACATGTTTAAAAAATAAATAAATAAATAAATAAATATAAATAATAATAAATAATAATAATAATAATAATAATAATAATAATAATAATGTAAAAACTCAGGTAAATCATCTTTCTAGGCCAATGCTGGTGCTCCAATCGACAGAAAAATGGTCTTGTTTGACGCCACAGAGGGACTAAATGGACCCGTTGCTCTGTCCAGAACCTCCTGGTCTATAACGGACCTGCTGCTCTGTCCAGAACTTCCTGGTCTCTGATGGACCTGTTGGTCTGTCCGCTGAACCTCACTACATCAACAGGAAGTCTGCCAAGTTGAATTTTGCATCCATTTTTGGTGATTTCCTCCCAGTGTATTTGATGGAACTCCTCCATAGGACTTGACTCAATGCACTTCAGACTTGGTCAGTTAAGTCTTAAAAGGTTGTAGATGAAAAGTTGTGAACATTTGGTGGGTGACCATCAATGCAGTCAGGGCGGGCTGGTGAAATCTTGATCTCTCGCTATGAAAAATGAGGCCGTCATAACTCAGCCATTTTTCATCCAATCAAAACCAAACTTGGTGGGTTTGATAATAGTCCCACCCTGAACAAAATGACATAAGTGGTGCTAGGCACAAGCCCCACCCCTTTTATGTATTGTAGTTTATTTTGTCATGGGTTCAACTAAAAGTTTTACTGCTACAGTGTAACCAAATAAACTGAACCAAAAACCATAGCCCTTTCCTCCCATCAGGGGCGGGGCAACAATATTGAATGTGACTGAAACATTGTTGGTCACGTTCCACCCCCTGACCCCTGGGGGTTCTGGTGTTGGTGAAAACCTTAGACTGTGACCCGCCCAGTGTCCTGGGCCCGTCAGAACTGCTCACAGTTACTAGTTCTGATGATTTGTGCATTTATTAGAGTTTTGAAGCTGCTCTAATGCTTCCCCTTGGGTCAGTTTGTCCTGTTTCTGTGCCAGTGGATCTATAGTTATTGGAAAGTGTCAAATATGTGTATGACAGTGGGTCCACAGCTACTTCTGTTATTATACATGGAATAGATGGGATTGTTCCAAAATGAAACATTTAAAACATTTAAAAATACAATGAACTAATGGTCAATAAAGCACATTATGTATAAAGCTGAAAAAAAAGAACATCCTGGTCTGGTCTGAGCTCAGACACATGGAGTTCATCTGCTCCTGTCTACTCTCCCTTTTCTATTGTAAACACTCATCTGTGTGTGATTACAGCGTCTCAAACACACACACAGGGCCTACTTGCTGCTGACTCTGGTCATCATGATGCCTTCTACTGGCAGGAGCTGCTGGGCCTGAACTCACTGGACACTTAAACAGTTAAAGTCTAACCTGAGTAAAGTTGCCTCTGACACAGTTTATTTAGAAGGAAAAGAAGAAAACACACAGCAGGACATGGAAATGAACACCGTCCTGATGCACATGTCTCCTATATGTCCAAATAAAAAAAGACTAAATATGGATAAATAGGTTCATGGGGTTACAGGGTTCCTACCGGTTCTACAGGCTACATGTCAGACGTTCTTCAGTCCTTCTCAGTCTACTTAGAGCTCAGTTTAATTCTCTCTCTCTGTCACACACACACACACACAAAAACCTATGACTAACAATTTAAGAAAATATATTTATGAACCGGAAGAAAATGGATGGATGGAAATACAGGATTTATCCTGGTAAAATGCAAAATACAGAGGATAATATTAGAATAAAAGGTGATGAATCATTTAAGAAAGGTGACATCTGAAGAAAATTGTATTTGGGAAGTGCCAATACCGTAAGACTGGGTCTTTATGGGTTAAAAACTCACAAAACCCTGGTTTAACGCTGACCCTGTGTGTTCATATGACACAGGAACATTAGACATGTGTTGAAGGACAGATGTGTAAATGTCCCACTTGGTTGTGCAGAGGTGCTCAGGGTCAAGCTTCCTTATGTCCTGGGTGTACGTGGATCAGGTTGACCTCATCCTGTGATGTGTGTGTTGGTTTACTGTCCAAACACAACACTGACCGTGCTCCTTAGAGTGGATGCACACTTCAGTCCAGTGGATGTTCTGTGCTGAGCAGGACATGGAACCCACTGTTGTTTACAGGAGAACATCCAGGCCACATGCTCCTTCTCATGATATTTCCACATCTTATTGATGAATGAATGGAAGTGTTTCTGTGTTTTAAACTTCTGTCCATCCACACCAATAAATACACATTCAACAGTTTGTTTTCCTCTAAATTAACTCCACATGTGCAGGAACTGGAGTCACAGCTCAGCTCCACAGTTAACACCAGTAAGTGCCAGTGAACATGTATGTGTGTGTGTGTATATGTGTGTGTGTGTGTGTTCAGTCAGGAAAACAATAGCAGAAGTCGAAGGAATAATGCGTGGCTCTGTTCCAGTAAAGACAGGAAACACAGACGCACTTAAACAAACAACGACCAAACAACTGGGACAGTACCACGGTTAATGATACCACACACACACACACCCTGGACCACATCCAGACCCTCTGTCGTCCATATTCGGTCCCTCAGTAAAACTCCCATGGATTCAGAAATGCACTCATCCCTTTTCCACCATGACGTGTTCCAGACATGATGTGTCCACATACTTTTGTCCATATAGTTTATAAACCTCTGTCCTGTCCAACAGAACAGACTGTTACCAAACTGTGGATTTACCACATCAACAATATGGTTTGTATTTGTTTTGGGGGGGGGGGGGGGGGGTGTTGTGGGACGATGCAGGGCCACATTAGTGGCCTTGGGTTCTGCAGAATCAATGGGGGGTGTCACAGTAGTGAGTCAAACCGGGGGGGAATATAATAAAAGCTAATTTGTTTGAGTGGGAACAATTAAGGTGGGTCTTGGCTACAGTATCTGCAGAGAAGAACAAAACAAGGACCGGAGCATAAGAAGAACTGGAAGGACAGTCTGTGGACACTAGAACAGACATGTTCTCACATGGACAGTGTCACACATTCAAGTTCATCCCATCATTTATCAAATAAACCCATTTTTTAACTGTAGAACTCTGTTTTATGCAAGTGTTTAGATGATGTCAGTATCACCAACAACATAAAATACAAAGACAGAATCAATATAAAAGGAAACCGAAAAAGAACTCCTACATGTCAAAGTTAACCTTAAAGCTGCATCTGAGGTTTATCTAGTGTCCAACCCTAGTCATGTCCTCAGTCTAATCCATTAGTCTCTCAGGTCTACTAGATTTAAAGGTGGGTTTAGGGTTTAGGGGTGGAGTTTTTCCATTTGGAAGTTGTTCCATGAGGGAAATGGTTCAGGTGCATACTTCAAGTATCACTGGGGGTGGACAGACTGGATGAAAAATTAGTGATGAACGTCATACACAGCTTTACTAATAATATTTGTTCACACTCATATGTAAATGCACTATTAACTTTCATACTAATATTGGTTGTTGTATCATTGATCTTTTCAGTCTGTGAATGTGTTGAACTCATTCTTCTACAGTCCATGAATATCCAAAGGTTCTGTCCAATCCAGTTCTTAGTCCAATCTGCTCTGCTATTCTCTGTAGATATCACTTCAGTTGTAATTGTCTGTTCAATACCAGTTTGGAATCATATTTGTAGTGTTTTAGTTCCACTCAGTCTTTTATTGTGATACTGAACAAAGGTCCAAACTGCTGTCCTCGTG
>JAQQZY010000008.1:1244547-1252047 GCA_030068375.1 Ostorhinchus rueppellii
AGTCCACCTCACAGATGAACCCAGCAGAGCCAGTCCACCTCACAGATGAACCCAGCAGACCTAGTCCACCTCACAGATGAACCCAGTAGAGCCAGTCCGCCTCACAGATGAACCCAGCAGACCTACTCCACCTCACAGATGAACCCAGCAGAGCCAGTCCACCTCACAGATGAACCCAGCAGACCTACTCCACCTCACAGATGAACTCAGTAGAGCCAGTCCACCTCACAGATGAACCCAGCAGAGCCAGTCCACCTCACAGATGAACCCAGCAGTGTTTCTGTCCTGGCCCAGCCTAAAGCGTCTCATGTAAGCGGTTATTTCATCAGATCCTGTGAGAGACGCCCTTCAGGAACCACTGATGGTGAAAGTTTAACTGACAGAGCAGGTTCTACATTTTTAATGAAGTCCTGAATAGAATACATATAGCTCAAACTTTTATATGAACCCCAATTGGAGGGTAGGGCTGAAATTTAAAGTGGTTTGCCTGTGACCCAGTAAATGTGACCTCAGGTTCAAAGGTTGGACTGCAAATGGCCTTACAACATACTCCACACTCCTAAAAAAAGGTACAGTGTTGACCTTCCAGGACCTTGAGGAACACTATAATCTACAAAATCAGGACCATTTTAGGTATCTATAAATCAGAGACTTAATCAAGACCAAAAAACTTAAAGAACACACGATGATTGGAGATGAAATCTTGGATATTTTTCAAAAAGCTTACAATGATGGCACCTACCAAAAATAATATCTATACTATACTGAGCTTTCCAGAATATGCAGGGAGACCATACTTTGGACATTAAACTAAGGTGGGAAGCAGAAGGTAATCTGATGATAGCGGTGGATGAATGGGACAAAATCTGCAAACAGCAGTGGAGAACAAGCTCCTCCTCCTGGATGGAATATAGCTGGAAGAACCGGACTCCATTCTTTTGTACGTCAGCACAGAAGGCCAAGTACTCTGACCAGACTGTTTGTTGGAGGTCCTGTGGAAGTAATATGACCGAACACTTTCACCACTTCTGGGATTGTCCCTCTGTGGCTCCAGTTTGGAGCTATGTCCATGTCCTCCTGGAGGCAGTTCTTAAGTTTGAAATCAGTTTTTACTCAGATTACTCTTAGTAGTAAGTAAGAAGGCCCTGACCAGAAAATGGTTAAAACAGATAAACCTTCTATAAAATGACTGATGTAGAGTATAATATATATGTGATGGAGAGAATCCCATGTAAACTGATGTAAAACTAATATTTTTACTGAAAATTGGTCCAAACGGCTCACTTGTGTTCTAACTGTAAGGCTGGATTTTGTATATTTTCAATGAGCTCAAACTTTACCATAAAGGAAAAATTAATGTGTGTGTATGAGCATATGTGTATGTTTGGACTAGTGCTGATCCAATGTTGGACTGTCCTCCTACTGTCTGTTCTGTCATTAGATGCATTTGTGTTATGTTTTTCTCAAAAACAAAAATAAAACGTAAATTTAAAAAAAACTTCAACATGAACCGTTCCATCCATGTCCATTTAGATACATAAATGTTCTCTGGTGTTCTGTATCAGAGGAGAAAAAACTACTTGTTTTTGCAGATGTTATACAGTCATTTATGCATAAAACTATGACATAAATTCATGTCCTGTTTTGACCTAACATATAAAAACATTTTAATTTTCTGTAAATTCTATTGAAACTGATCTAAAAAGTCAATTTCAGCTTCAATACAAATACAGCCTTTGTAGAAACTACAAGTATAACATTTTTTTCCCAGCCATTAAAAGTCAGCCTGTAATAAAAAGAGGAATTTAAAATGTTCTTGTCATGATCTGCTCCTGGGTGACCTCTGACCCCTCCCACCTTACCATCAGGAGCCCATATAACAGTCTCCTTTGACCCCTGCCACCCATATATCCATATCAGGTTATTCTGACCCAGTAGTGGACACCGTGTGGAATTCAGGAAGGGTGTGATGGCGTTGAACCCCCGACACTTGAACATGTTTCATAACATTCATGACTGGACACATGGTCCACATCTGCTCTTTTACATAATATGTCTATAATCGGTGGTCAAAGGGGCGGGGCTAAATCCAGTTGTAATCTTTGACTGAGTGGATGTGTGGTGTTTGGCTGAGTGTGGAGCAGATTACAGCACAGATTAACTCCGAACATGTCACATTTGTGTCCAATGGCGCCGATTCGACCCAAAGCCACACGTGTAGATCCACTCACAGCAGTGGTTTTATTCTGGATCATGTAAGTGTGAAGGTTGGACTGGTTAGACTCATGTTCTGATGGGTCACAGAATATTCCTCCTGCTGTTCATGGGACTTTTTCAACTTGTTGCCTTTTTACCTCCGCACAGGAGGTTATGTTTTCATCAGCGTTTGTCTGTCTGTCTGTCTGTCTGTCTGTTAGCAAGATAACTCAAAAGGTTATGGACAGATTTTGATGAAATTTTCAGGATATGTCTGCTCTGGGTCAAGGAAGAGATGGTTAAATTTTGGAGGCGATCGGATCACTGTCTAGAAACCAGGAATTTTTTTAAAGGGATTGTTATCAATGCAATAGGGCATGGTGGACCAGAGTTAATTATGAGGTCATTCAGCACCATCAAGTGGAGGAAAGTACAAACACTACCTTTAAAAAAACAAAAAAATAACAAACACTATCTTGGCAGAGGTCTGCACTCTGAGTGCTTTTCTAGTTTCTTTTATTTTTTCTTGACTTCTTCTTGTCAGGGCTTTTGTCATCTTATTCTTTATAGTAATGCTGACATTCCATCTCGGTGAATGTTTTATGTCCCTACCTATTATTACTTCTGATACTGTTATGAAATGTCTAATATTTTAAAGTAGGCACATGTATCTACAACCTAAGTCTCCTTATTTCTTTTTATATATTATATTTCTATTATTATTCATTCGTTTATTCTCTTTCCTATTTTCTGTTGGCTCTGTTCTTATTTCTGTAAATCACATATTTGGTACTTCACACAGACTTTGTTCTAATGTCCTTTCTCCTACTGGTGCCTCCTCCTGCAGGGCCTTGGAGTCAGTTTGGGCAAAAAATTATATTAAAAGAAACATATAATGTATGCAGTGGAGCTCCAGCTCCATGTATGTACTGTTACACAGAAAAGATTCAAACCAGATGCTCAGAGCCTCTTACCTCCAACACCTTCCCTGTGATGAACTGATGACACGCCTCACACTGAACGCCGAAGTGGATCTGGTAATCCTTCTCACAGTAGGGGGCACCATCCCTGAGAACACACAACCCAGGGAGGAGTTACTGTGTGGTTGTGTGTGTGTGTATTTGTCTTTACAACATGGTGGGACAACATGGTCGTGACAGCACGCTCACAGTCCAAAACCCTGGACCCCCAAAAATTACCCCTGATTCAGTGAACAGACAAACCATGTCCTGTCAAATTTGACCTAAACAAAAAAATACTTTTACCAACTGAGGTTGCGTTCACACACAAGTATATGTGTCCATGTCTGATCACCTGTATGTGATCTGTTCCACAGTGTGAACAGCACTAATCTGACCCAGACCACTTTCATATGTGCTCCTAAATCTGATCCAGGTCTGATATTTTACAATGGGACTTCAGACCGAATGGCCAGGTCGCATTTATCCGAC
This sequence comes from Ostorhinchus rueppellii, assembly GCA_030068375.1. Taxonomy (NCBI): domain Eukaryota; kingdom Metazoa; phylum Chordata; class Actinopteri; order Kurtiformes; family Apogonidae; genus Ostorhinchus; species Ostorhinchus rueppellii. Next base: position 1,248,195 of record JAQQZY010000008.1, read on the forward strand.
CTTTACATCATTGAAATGAAACAAACATCACAGTTTTGCGTCCGAGGAGGAGGGGCGGAGGAAAAACAGATTTATTCTGTAAACACAGTGTGTGTCTGTGTGGACACAGATTCAGGTCCTCTTTAGTCCATGTGGGTCACTTCAGGGTCATATTCAGTTCAGACTCAAACTGATAGAAGTTGTATTTGATAATTTGATGTGTATATGAACGAACACACAGAAAAATCAGGTTTGACCCAAACTCTGAACTCTGCATGAGAGCTGCAGTGGGCGGAGCCTCAGTGTGCTTAGCATGAGGAACTCAGTTTCACCCACTAGTGTCAGTAGGTGGTACTGCATGAACACACACACCCCTTTACCCCCACCCACCACACACACACACACACACAGTCACCAACAGATGAGCTGAACATCATCAAACCCACTTATTGTTTGTGTAGATTGACACTAACCCTGAAATAGAAATTAGCAAAAAATTAAGTAATTAAGATTGTGTGTGTTTCTTACTTGCTGATGTACTCCCCGGTCAGTACTTTAGTGCAGGCTTTACATTTAAAACAGCCCAGATGCCACTGACGGTCCAGAGCCAGAAGAGCCTGACCGTTCTTTATGTCCCGCCCACAACCGGCACAGTCTGAAACACAACGAACATGGGTGAAAACAGTACCCTCCAACCACACCAGAAGAATAAAGAAGCATTCTGTCTTCTGTTTTGTTTTTATTTCTGTAAAAAAAAAAAAAAAAAAAAAAAAAAAGTCACATTTTAACCCTTAAAGACCCAAACGTCCACCTTTATCCTAAACCATCTACTGATCTAAACTGTTTAATACCTGCTGATCCATTAATCTTATCAATCCTTGTCAATAACTGGTGTCAAATACAGTTCTTCATCTTTTCATGGTCATCAGATATGACCATACTGACACGTTCAGAGGCTCTGTAGTTACCGTGGAAACAGCGTCATCTTCTTCAACATTGATTCACCAGTAAAACCAATGGAGTTGGATCAATGCCAGTGGATGGACACACTGGGTTTATGTTCAATTCATGACAGATTGGACTGAAAAAGACACAGTTTATTCAGTTTGATCTGTTTTTATAGGATAACCATTAACTTTAATCTGAGCTTTAATGAACATCTACAGGATCAGTCAATTAAATATAGAAAATACAGGATTTATCCTGATAAAATGCAAAATACAGAGGATAATATGAGAATAAATGGTGATGAATCTCTTAAGAAAAGTTAAATAGAGACATGACTTTAGGCACTGATATAAAAGTAGCTGTGGGTCTTTATGGGTTAAACATGAACTGACACAGATGTTTGGTTTTTTTTGCACGATTGCCTCCAAAACCACCTCTTAAATCTGCCATGTAATCAACAACTCATGTGCATGAGAATAAAAACTCCCTGTGCTGGAGGACTGAATCAGTCTGTTCTGAGCCACGCCACTAGATGGTGTGGTAGTGCAAGCTGTGTAACTGACAGCTGACTCCTCCTCTCAGACTCATCTCCTCCACATCAGAGCCTGGTCCATGTGACATCAAAGTGTGAGAGGTCGGTTTCTAAATGAACAATCCCGGCCTGTCACCACAATCCTCATCCTCATCCTGTTCTTCTTTAATAAACAGAGGAGGGTGAAGCATCACGGCAGCGGTGCCACAACCACAGGGGATGAAAACCACGTAAGACCTAACGAGGCTGTGATGATGACGTGAGGAGAATCAGCATATCTTATTTATAGGTGACCTTGTCTAAAAGCTCCTCTAACACCAACAGAGAGACCGGTGGGGATGATGGGAGAAAGAACAAGAGGAGGAGGAGGAAGAGAAGGAGGGAGAAAGAACAGGAGGGAGGCGGAAGAGTAGGAGGAGAGAAGAGGAGAAGGAGGAGAGAGGAGGAGGAAGAGGAGGAGGGAGGAAGACTGCACATTCTTTACTCCAAAGGCAAGGAAATAATGCATGGACATAAATAATTTAACAAGGTCTGTCCTGGTGTTATTCATAAAGGAACACAGGCAGGAGGAGGAGGAGGAGATGGAGAAAATGAAGAAGAAGAAGACGAAAATGAAGGAGGAGCAGGAGGATCCATTGTAAACTGATGTACCAACATTATGTAGTGTTTGTTAAAGTGAATCAGTAAAGCAGGGCCATGTGAATAGAAAGGTCGAAAAAGATCCACAAAGGAGGCAGGAAGTCAACTAATATGTGAGCAGACGACAAGATGCTGCTAGCAGACGAAGCTAACATTAGCTTCACTGTGGCTAGTGGGGCCTCGTCTCCTGCTGTCCAAGGCGATGCTGGGATGGACAATGAGGAAGAAACGTCAAAGTTGAAGGTGATATTGAAAGAACTGAGGGAAGTTGGTAAAGAGGTGAAAGACTTTAGAAAAGACAACAAGCAACATATCAGAGGTGAATGAGCTCAGACAAACGCCAGGCTCAAGGATGTGGAGACCAGGATCACTGAGCATTAAGACAAGCTCCAGAATGTGGATGAGATAAGAGCTGAGATGACCAGGGTGCAGGAACAACTCCAGTTCAAATTAACATCCTTAAAGGCTTTCTGCAAAAGGGAAATGCTTAGATGATATGGGATCCTGCAGGGATTGGAATCTGGATCACAATCAATGATCCACTTTGTGGAGAAGCTGTAAAGACAAAACCTCAGTGTTCCCTCCTCAACACCAGTACAGATCCAGAGGACACAGCGCTATCATCTCCATCCAGGGGGGTTGCTGTCAGCTGGTTACTAATCACATATATAACAGGCTGGTGAAAATGATTTCTTTTAATGTAAATGTGGTTTTTAATCAGATTCAGAGGAGCATGATCCTATCTCAAGTGAAAACAGAAAGAGCCCAAGTAGCCCTTATTCAGGAGACTCACATGAGCTCAGAAGACCACTGCAAAAAAAAGATGGGGCTTCAAACATGTATTATCCTCATCTTTCAAATGTGAGCGTAAGAGGGGCGTGGCTACTCTAATAGATAATACTGTGAACTATGTCAGAGGTGTGTGATGATGACAGCAGATTTGTTAGAATAACAGGGAGAACAGAGGGGTCTGAAACTATAATACTAAATGTGTACACCCCCCCGGTAGTGAGTGGTTATTTTATAGGAACATGTTTGGTTTCATGGTGGGCTCCCAGGGTACAGTCGTACGTGAGGGAGACTTTAATCTGAGACTGAACCCTAAACCGGACTCTAAGCCCAATAGTCGGGATAGGAATACAAAAAGGTCAACTCTTATGTGGAACAGATGGGAATAACTGATGTGTGGCCAGAGCTGCACCCCTAGACCAGAAATGACACACCAGGTTCATTTACAGTATATGTTAGACAAGACTGTTTTTATGTTTAAGACTGACAGATCAAAAATCCCAGACAGACATTTTAACTAGAGATTTATCTGACTACAGTCCTATTTATTTGTCCCTGCATATAAATAGGAAAAAACTAAATACTCTACGGAAACTGAATTCACATATATTCAGTGATCCTGCACTACTTTCCAAAATAAAGGAGAATATAAAGGAATACTATTAATGATGAAATTAATGATGATACAGGGAGGTCTCACCGGCTATTTTATGGGATACGCTCAAAGCGGTAATGAGAGGGAAATTAATTTCCATTACGTCTCACTTCAAGAAAATTAAGGGGCAAAAAATGGCAGATTTACAATGGAAATTAAAATTGAAACAACAGGACAATATTAACCCTTTCATTAATTCGTCTTAATCGAGATATTTTTTTCCAGAGTGTTTTTATTTCTCTTTAGGCATGAAAAAAAAACAAAAAAAAAAAACGATGCAATTGAAATTTTTCTTATGAACCTATTTTTCA
>JAQQZY010000008.1:1312719-1323398 GCA_030068375.1 Ostorhinchus rueppellii
ATTTTCCTGGTGGCCCAGCCAATGTCCGAATCTATGAGAACTGACCACAGGTTGGTGACGCGTAGTACCTGCATCCTCACGTTGATCACGATCTTGTATACCTTGTATTATTTTTGTACTTCCGGTGTTTTCGCATATGCACACCAAATGGGTATATTTGATCCATCGCACACTGTTCTGGTTTTACCCTACTGACTATGTAGCTTTGACTATCCAAATAAAGTGAAATTTATTCTAGTAAATGATAAATGAACAGGGTAAATTCAGTATGACAGGTTTCACTACTGGCTGTTCACATTAGTTGTGCATGCCTGAAGGTTTGGAGCATGAGCATAAATCTAGGGGGTAAAAAAAAAAAAAAAAAAAAGTGATGATTTTTTTTAAATCAAAGGTACGGTGTGGCGGGAAAGCACCTTACCAGCAGAAACACTGATTGAACCAGTATTAACTTCACCTACCAGTGGACCCATACACTCTCAGTATAACCTTTACAGGCCTGTATGTAGCTCCGGTGAGGCCAGGACAATTCCCTCCACAAACAGAATCAGAAAATCTAACTTACAGTCTTAAGTCCTGGTCAGAAAGCAGATCCGACGGAATGGTTCAGCACAGCGGGTTCCTCCGGTCTAAGTCCATCCACAGAACAGGCGGCATTAGTGGCTAGTGCTAAACACTAACAGTAGCTCATAGTCTTAACTCCTTTTCTATGGACACTGGTGCCATCCTCTTCATTGTAACTCCACAGATACATTTACCGACAGTAACCCTAATTAGCTTTAACAAGAATTACCCACTATGTTATTTATTACTTAGACATAGGACTGTTAAAGGTGCTAAAGTTTTCATTAGCTTTCTTTTTTATTTTTTTGCTAATCCCGCTCAACCTTCCCTCTCGTCATCTTGGTTCCTCCCTCATCCACCCTCAGCCAATGAGCATAGATACAGACCACCTGACCATCAATTGACAAATCAAAGAACACAAACATTATAGAGGGTATGCACCACACCGGTAATTACTTGACAAACGTTATTTTATCAGGACCTCAGTTAACAGTAAATAAGCATAGAAAACGGCACTTGTATGAAATATATTTGCATTGATCGTCTACATAAAATATGGTTAAGGCTGAGCTATAAAACAACAAAGATAAAATATGTTATGTTGTGATAATTTCCTCATCTTTCCTTCCTTCATTATTTTGATACAAGTAAAAAATAAGGAAAATTAACCAAATAAAACTGAACTCAGAGACCACTGGTTTGTTTGCGTTTATACTGTTTTCATCTTGCTTCATATTTTAAGCTGGCTTGTTCTTGTATAGTTTGTTGTTTTCATCTTGCGTCTCTTACATATTTTTTTTTAATCTTTTACATACAGTTTTCATCTTGTTGCATGCTCCCTCTTGTCTTTTTTTTTAATGTAGTTTACATCATTTTTGACAATCTTGTGCAGTTTAAGCCATTGCATGTGTCTTTTAACATTGCTTTTATCTTATTACATATTTTATGTTTTACTGATTTTGTTAGATTACTTTGGATTTTTGCCCTTTTATACCATTTACACTGTTTCCTCTTAACAGTTTCATTTCTGTCTTGTGTATTATACCATTTACACGGTTTCCTCTTAACAGTTTCATTTCTGTCTTGTGTATTAGAATGGAATTTTCATCTTGTGTCTTTCAATAATAATTTAAAACCACAAATTAGCATCTAGCTTCTTTGACATTAACCTCAGGGCCAAAAAACTGCCTTAAAACTGAACAATTATATGAGGATAATAATTGCATTATTTCTATGCACATCTTCCACCTCTACATCCTCGTTTAATCTAAATCCTTCCTCTTAGATATACAACTGGTCACATGACAGTTACAGGGACTAATGTTTGTGTTGATGGAGCTGCTTTTATTGGAACTAATACATGAATTAGCTCTGAGTACAGTTTCACAGTGGACACAGTAGTTACCTCTCATGAATAAGGATCGACTGTTTGCAGGGGCTTGAGCATGTTAATTGGGTCTATAAAGCACAGGGTTAGGGCTGTAAAGCGGTGGTCTCTGAGCTTAAATCGATCTCCACCAGGATACAGTCAGCCAGATCCATGATGGACCCAGTTCAAAGCCCGGGTGTTTTACAGACTCAGCTTTACTGACCCTGAAGAGCAGCCATAGCCTGTAAAAGCTTTCATATAAAACATTCATGTCCTTATAGTAGGAGGATCTGTGTGATGAATCCAGCCTCTCATACATGAACCTGGAGCTCACAGTGATACTGGACTTGGATCCAGCTTCCACTCAAACCATCTGATCACAGCTGGCAGCCAGAACAGCTGGGTTAGGGACAGGAAACAGTCACCTGATGCAAATCCAGGACAGCTGCCCCCCTCCCTCCCCCCAGGTCCACCTGATGGGAACAACGATGCTCCTTCTGCAGCTTCTGCAACAAAAGGCCGTTTGGAAAGCATCTCCATCATCAGCTTGGCTCTTTCCCCTAAAGATGCCACTGTATGACTTCAGAAAGAACCACATTATAGACAACTGTAGGAGCAACAATTAGGGTGTGTGCAGCTCCAACTAATGACATGCACTATGTTGAATTCATCAGTAAAAAGTGGGCTCTATTTTTAGATCCGTGTCACCAGAGTCAGTTGTGTAGAAAAGGCCGTGGAAGCTGGACTTCCAGCCATGCACTTCCACAGTCAGATGCACTGTTCTCACAGCCAGATCCCCCACAAACACCACGCACACGGGCTCCCACCTCCATCCACACCCACCCTTCAACACCCCCTCCTCCCCAAACCTTCGGAGCCGTGTGCTGCTCTCCATGTGCTGTTATGAACGCTTCTGCGGCAAAACGCACTCACCTCTAGCAGACATGCCCGGTAGGTAGAGCCCGGTCCTCCTGCACCGACACCGACCCACGGACCCACAGACGGGAAACACCGCTCCACAGCCTCCGCTTAAGCGCGTTCAGTTCGGGGCTGTCATTTACCGGGATCGCACGGAACGGAACGGCTCGGACCGCTGGTGTTTTGCAGAACCAGTCTAGACTGCGCGATGGAAAGCACTTTCCAGCAGCGGCAGGGCGTGTCCTGGAGCACACAGCAGCATCCTTCTGCTTTTACAACTTTACTCCCATATTTGTGCAAAACGACGCAAACGAATGATGGAGTCATGCGTTAAATCATTCCTCACATTCCGCGGCTGCGTGCCTCTGCGGGTCACTGCCTCCCCGTTAAAGCCGGTAGACCTACTTTCCGTCTGGAGGATGACGGTGCTCGTCTGGATGTAGTTCAGCTCAAAGTTGGAGCAGGAATGCATGTTGGATTTCTATTTCGGCCACTTTAATGTGGGAAGTAACGCGTCTGACAGCTACTGCATCGTGTGTCTGGACTTCAACGGCCTTAGAAAAGCATTTGCATTTAATTTAACCTGCAAACGTATGGAAATTGAACAGGAAATCAGTGCATATTGGGATATGACAATCCATAGATTTCACTGCCCACTGGAGGTTTTTCCAGTTCACATTTTGATCCAGTATCGAAAATTTGTACGTGACTTCAATGTTTAGAGCGAAAACATTGACCGCAGTTTCCACAGATTAATATATTGATCATCTTCCCTCACTGATCGGATCATTTGCATGTATTGATCAGATCATTTGCCGTGCGCTGTGTGCAGGCGCCCCCTGCCGGCCAGCGGCGGTAGTGCGTGCCTGGCTGTGGAAGTGCCACGGTGTCCACGGTGCGCGGACGGTCGTGGTTGTTTACAGTAGCACAGCTGGGCCTGCCGAGTCTTGAAGCTGGTTTTATTGCTTACATTTATCTTTTCGTTACAAGGGTCAGTGTATGAAACCTCCAATCTGGATCGCGGCGGCAGCAACAGAAAGAAGAAGATAGAGGAATTCTCTAGGTCTTCTCGGGAGAAACTAGTCCAGTCGAAGAACAAAATGTTCTCCAAATTTACGTCCATTCTCCAACACGCCGTGGAAGCGGTGAGTATCTACCTGAATAGAAGTGCACGCTTGTGTTTTCTAGCAGCTGTCATGTATTTGGGCTGATTACGGCCTTTGCTTACCCAGCTGCGACCCCTTCACCCACCGAAACGTCAGCACTAGAGGCTAGCATGCTAACGCCAACTAATTAGCCGATGCTAATGTTAGCGTTTTGTGTTTGTGTTGTTTGTTTACTCTTGTTAGCTTTAGTTAACGGTCGGCTTGGCCCTCTGTCTGTTTGTTAGAGTCACCAACTAACACATCCACCCGCTGACACTTTGTGCTTTTCAGTTTGACGTCAATTTCTAAGGTGGTTTCGTAATATTTGCTAGTTAGCCGCTAATGCTAGTAGTCGCTGAGCTAAATTGACGCCGTTAGAAGCTATTTAGGGCTTCTTTCTAAACGTCTTATCACGAGGAGTGGTGTTCATATTACATACCTAAGGTGACAAAACAGGCCTAGTCTGTGGGTTACCCCATAGCTGTGTTGTAAACGTCACTATTAACCAACTAGCTAACAGTTAAGTAACCAGTGGTACCTGCTAACCTCAAACCTGTTCTCAAGATGCTTCATGCTAAAGACTTTGAACAATGGTGTTTGAGCAGGTGAACACTTCAAACTCCACACGTAGGTGTGACACAGGTCAAAAAGGAAAGATGCAATGGAAAAATCATGTGTTTTGGACATTCATTTAAATAGCAGGTGTAAGTCTTCATGAAAGTAGTAATAACTGGGTTTGTTGTAACAAGCCTTTGATATTATTGTTCCTGGAAGTAAAGCACACATCCTTGTGAAGGAGAAGAAAATCAGAGACAGCCCTTCCAAAATCAACAAACAAGCCCTTTGTGTATGAACTCTGAACCTAGAACTGACAGGATGGTTATTAATAGGTTTTCTCATATATTGTCATTGTTTCTGTTGCAGCTCGCCCCTTCGCTGCCCTTGCAGGAGGACTTTGTGTATCACTGGAAGGCCATTACACATTACTACATCGAGACTTCTGGTAAGCATGGTCTAGTCTAGTCTGGAGAGCATATACATAGTGACACGTGGCTTGTACAAGATCTTTTGAAGTTGTTTTGATGGTGATATTCCTAGTGACGGGACAGAATAGAACTGCAGTGAAGTCGGTTTGCTCTCATCATTACAGAAGTGTATGGGGTTTTATTTTTAGGCTGCATTAAAAAGGTAGACAAGATATCAGACAGTAGCATCATCTAAAAATGATTCGACAGAAGTGTCATTGTGTGGGTAATGCTTGTTCTGGTTGGAGTGATGTAAACATATAGAACTAAAGGGTGAGGTGTGGTCAGACCCTGTCCTCTATTTCAACTTCATACAGTCTGTTCTTTATAGCGGTTCACATAGTTTGGATGTGTCTGCACATGTTGCTTTAAAAGATTAATGGATGTTTGTCTTATCTGTTTTCAAGATGAGCTTTAAACAATATTTTTGAATTGGATTTAAGATACTGATTTAAGAAACTGTTGGGTCATTTCAGTTCAGGTTGTGTTGGTCCAGCACATTTCACACTATCATTAGTCTTTAAAGCTTCACGTGATCATGGTTTTTGGTGTCACTGTAACAAAATCCAAGCGTTGTCTTTGAGCATGTTGTCATCCAGGGGGTCTGACAGGAGGTGAGACTAGTGAAGGTCCTCTTGGATGTTTTCAGGATGTTGAGAATCTACTCTGGGTTGGGTTTTTTTCTGCTCAGAAGTGCTTCCAGATTGATAGAACAGCTGTATCTCTTCATTTGTTTTAAGTTTCCATCAGATGTGTCTGTGCTGTTTTACTTGATGCCTCCACAGATACTTGGAAAAGGGCCTTCACTTTTCCTCAGCGGTGTGATATTTAGTCTTTGGGTTTGGTCCAAGAGCAGAAAGCTACAACAGGAGTGGGGCTATTTACAAGTTCTTCTAATTTGTTTGTGATTTTGTGTCTTGGAGCTTTAACTACTGTACATTGAACTTTGTAGTAGAGTTCTGTGCTTTGTCATATTAAGAGAATATACAGGTGTTATTTCCTGTTTATACTGAAATAGATGTGAACAGCCCTGTTATTCTGTCATGCTTTCTTCATTTATTGTGTGAAACTCAGTAACTGCACATACTTCTCGAAAAAGCTGTGTTAAAACTCTATAGCTCTGGGTAGGGAATGTTTTTTTTTAAATTATTATTATTATTTTAAGTAAAATGAGCTGCACTAATTAAGAGTTAGCTTGATAAGTGGATGTAAAATTTGTGGAGTGTGCACTGACTTTACATCTTGTAGGTACCAATGAGCTGTAACTAACTGGAAAGTAAAAGACTTTTCAGAGGAGTTGTGTAGTTAAAAAATTTTTAAAGAAAAAGGTAAAACAAGATGGTTCCCAGTGGTTGAACAGAAGCTTCAACACAGACCTGAGCTTCACTCCATGTGATGAATATGAAGGAGGTTCTTTCTCTGGTGTTCATGCTCTGAAATATTCTGTGTGTTTTCTGTCAGATGATAAAGCTCCAGTTACCGACACAAACATCCCATCCCACCTGGAACAGATGCTGGACATCCTGACCCAGGAGGAGGGGGAACGGGAGTCTGGAGAGACTGGACCCTGCATGGAGTATCTACTGCACCATAAGATCCTGGAGACGCTGTACACACTGGGCAAAGCAGACGTAAGGCCAAAGCCGACACACTAAACACCAGGGATCAGGCTCCCATAATGCACCATCAGTCACACACATTCTATGATCTGATGTTGAGTTACATTGTAGTTGAAGTTTTATCCGTTACTGTCACAGCGTGTCCAGCCTTTAACAAGCATTCAAGTGGTTTGTTGGAGCAAATCACTGAATTTAACAATCTGGAGTTGATGGATGCATCATTGGTTTATTAATTTATGGTGTCGAAAAGGGACTAGAATATGGTTGAGTCCCTTGTCTGTCAACTTTTACCAACCAATAGGCACTCTGGAATCACGAAGGCCTGCCCTGTTCCGGTGTAATGTGAAGAGACAGGACAGAAATAGATCTGTCCAACATGAGACAGACAGCAACATTTTACTGTTTGTTCTCAAGAAAAAAAACCTAATCAATATACAGGATAGAAATATTATAAATATTGTGTCATTAGTAAATATTTGGATAAAAGAATCTGTTCCTTTGTCATTTGAACACATGTAATGTTTTTTGATCTGGGATATGATATTATTCAACCTCATTTATCACAATAGATCAAAATTATGCTTAACCCCCCCCCCCCCCCCTTCCCTGTATTACAGAATGTCATTTTAGACATGTTTTCTATATTTACCTATTATTTTATTCGTATTTTCCACTACTTTAGTGAACCTCAGACTTTATTAAATCTATTCCAACACCAAAGCACTTCATCCACATGAGTAAAGGTGGGTTTTCACCACAGATTTGAACATTTTTGCACTAATCAGATTCAAACTCTTAGAATTTGGGCTGAATTATGTCTTTGTCCAGTCCTCAATGACAAAAAAGGTGTCGGTCATAAAGCTGAGGTTGAACTGAACATTTTCATATAAAACATTTGGCTTTGTGTTATTTCCACATACCTTAAAACAGTGAATTCAAGACAATCTGTAGAAATCATTCAAATATCATTGGAGGGCTGAGGGTTAAAAACACATCACTGAGCTTTGTCCTCATCCTCCACAAGGACTAAAAAAGTAGGACAGTCTCACTGCAAATCCAGCCCTACTGCAAAGAAGACGCACATTCTGACATTTCATCAAATGTTCTCGTTTTAAGGGGAAAAATATCTGCCAGTGTTGTAAAATCAAAATAAGTCTAACCAGTATAAGACTCAAAATGGGAGAAAAGTCAACATTTTATAGACATTTTTGCTCATTACAAGCAAATAAACACAGTTATGTAAGACATGTTGACTTGAACTGAATGTTCTGTTTTGTAGATTATACTTTTTTATACGTTAAATCAGATTTTTTTTTTAGTAGTAAATAACATGTGGTGGTGGTCTGTGGTCATGGGCTTAGATCCCTCCCAGTATGGACAAGCCCCCCATGGGTGGGTTTCCTCCCATGGCTTCTCAGTGCCCTGCCATGTTATCGTATGAACAGCTCTGTGGGGTGGGTGGATGGATGGCTGTGCAGGAGGGTGTGCTGTGGATGTGTGTGTGTGTGTGTGTGTGTGTGTGGGGGGGGGGGGTCAGGGTATTTTTCTGTCCAGCACTTTGTGTTGCATTTATTGTATGAGAAGTGCTTTATAAATAAAGTTTTGATTTGATGTACAACATGGCAGAATACTCTGACTTTAAGTCCTCGAGGATAAAACAGGCCTCATTTCCATAAAGCTGAGGTTGAACTGAACAAAAAAAGACACAAATGTATGTGAATGTTGACGCATTATTTCAGGGTAGTGGAGGACAGGTCTATTTTGAAGGATGTTACCTTCTAATGTATTATGGGATGTATTTTTCCAGTGTCCTCCAGGGATGAAGCAGCAGGTTCTTACCTTCTACACAAAGTTACTGGCCCACATCCGTCAGCCTCTGCTGCCTCACATTAACGTCCACAGACCTGTGCAGGTGAGACACACTGCTCTGGGACTTCACTGGCTCTAATGCTGCTGTGACACAAACCCCTCCTCATTTTTATGCTTTTTTTTTTTCTTCCCTGGATGCTTCTGTCATGTGTCAGAAACTGATCCGTCTGTGTGGGGAGGTGCTCGCTGCTCCAACAGAAAACGAGGAGATTCAGTTCCTTTGTATCGTTTGTGCCAAACTGAAGCAGGATCCATACCTGGTCAACTTCTTCCTGGAGGTGGGTGCACGTGACACTGCAGAAGAACTGGTGCTGAAGCTCATACATAATGAACATAGGAGTGGAGGGACGTGACAGCTGCAGGCGCTCATCACACTCTGGTCTCTTCTGGGTTTTTTTTTAACAAATATCTTTATTACTATTTAAGCTTTACATTCTTAAGGACATTTACAAAATCTGTCTTGTTAAAAACTTTAGACTCTTTTTGTTACATTACAAAGCAAACAACTAAAAACTCACTTGAACAGAGAACCTGTGGGTGAAGTGGAACCTCATGCTGCGTTTCCACTACGTAGTACCGGCTCAACTAGACTTGGCCTTTTTGTGCTTCCATTATGAAAAAGGACCTGTAATCTGGTACCTGGTACTAGTTTTTTGGTATCACCTCCACCGAGGTTCCAAGCGATACTAAACTGTGACAAATAAACACCACTGATTGGTCAGACAGTTTTCTCTGTGACATGCCGTTTTACAAAACACAGATGCAGAAGTAGACAGTAAATATAGCAGGTACATTAATCCATGTGATGACAGCCCAAAACTACACCATGGTCTGTCGAACAGATTCAGTCTTTGGTGGCCGACGTAAAAATTCAGACAACACAACACACAATGAACGAGTTTTCAGCAACTCTGAGCAGATGACACGGAAATAAATGCACCACATCAGAATATCGAGCCGAGCTGGTTCCACATAGTGGAAATGTGGCACTAGTCTGATGACAGCGTCAGAGATCAGAACATGCTTATAAAATAAATGCATTTACAGCACCGTTTGATAATAGTGCACAAACACACCCTTTTACCTTCATGAATCCAAACATATAAATATGTACATGATGCAAAACCATCTGAATGACCCATAAAGTCAGTCCGGCATAAGTCAGTACCAGGTTCCACCTCTTCTTAAATCAGACCATGGTCAGGTGGAGTTCTGCTGTTTGTAGCATGGTAGGGGTCAGGGTTTACACCGACACACACTTATCATCTTTTCTTCCACCAATACAAGAAATTTCTTGACACAAAAAGTTCCCAGCAAGCACTTCAAGAGTAAAGGTCAGTGGATTTCATCCTCTGTTAATTTAATTTGTCAAATGTTAGAAAGTTGAACCTGGATCCCCTCCCAAAACACTCCGTTTAGGACAATCCCAAAATATATATGCGTGTGTGATCCCTGATTTGTCCACATTATTTCAGCACAGATTTGTCTTAGTGTTGTTGAATTTAGAGATGATAAATGGAATTTATGTTTGCGTCTTTTAGAACAAGTCCAAGAGGCCTGAGACCAGGAGTCCAGGAGGAGCCCAGGAGGTGAAGGACAATGTCCTGGCTCCGGACACGGGTCAGTCCCAGACCCAGGACCAGGATGAAGCCCAGGCCGCTGCCTCCAGTCCTGCATCCAGCAACAACAACAACAGTAACTACAACCTGGTCACATCCCTGCTGAACCTCACAAAGAGCCCTGTGAGTACTGAACTGCACACGAAGGGGTGGTGATTCAGAACGTAGGTTGTGTAGGGTTTGACTTCACCAGTCGATCAGACAATTAGCTGTTGGGAAGGCGTGTGTTTGGTGTCATCACCTTCAATAGCAATTTCTTCAAACATCTTCTCTGAAACTACTCATCACATTCATTCATAATTTTATTTTTATCTTCGATGGGACAGTGTTGACAAAGTTTGTTCACGGTTTTGAGAAATTTAGATTTTAAATTTTGACAGTTTTTTTTGAAATATTCTAAATGTTCCTTTCCTTTTAATGGTCCATATTTAGATGGTTTATAAAGTAGATATCAGTCTAGTTCCATGGATTGAATGAGTCCTAAACTGTCCCATCTGTCCTAAATGTGTTCCAAACACAAGTGTGTCCTGTGTCTTTGTCCATTCAGTCCAAAT
>JAQQZY010000008.1:1341000-1351565 GCA_030068375.1 Ostorhinchus rueppellii
ACTTCAAATTTGAGTGTTGTAGTGCCCCCCCCCCCCCCCCCCCCAAAAAAAAAAACCAAAAAGATGAAATTCTGAAAATATTGACATGAACAAACTATCCTTTAATAAAATGTTTCTCAAATGTGTAAAGTAAATTCAGTGTAATTGGACCAATATTCTGTCTGCTATTGAACGTTTGGTGTGTTTGCATCGGATTCTTAATGCACATGTACAAATGATAAACCGAGGCAGAATATTCTTAAAACTACACTGATTTTAATAAAGACATTTCTGTTTTTCAGCTTATTCACATGCTTTTTGCATCATTTGTAAATGTAAATATTTTCATTATTTCATGTTTTGTTTTTTTGCACTAACAGACAAAATGTAGTATTTGCTCTAATGTGTGGTTCTGGTGTTGTTCCTGTGCTGGTTCTGATCCACTACGGCTGCTGTCGGTGTGAGTTTGTGCTTCCTGTTTCACATGTTGACTAAACTCTGATGGCGTTTGTCCAGTTTAAGGACTACTGTGGCGTCTGTCAGCAGTGGGACTGGAGGGGACACCCAAAGCCTTTTGACAAGTGTAACCTGGACGTCCCCTTCTTTGAGGGACACTTCCTGAAGGTCCTCTTCGACAGGATGGGTCGTATCCTGGATCAGGTCTGTGTGGTGTTAAACCTTCACACTCACGGCTCCGTTCAGATGTGTTTACATTTCTAATCTGTTCCTGTTTGTAGTACCAGTACCAATGCGGTGGTGAATCCACATGTTCCTGTGGTCCACACTCAGACACAGACAGGTCACAGGACACAGGCCTCCTTCTCAATACCACAGTTTTCTTGTGGATCAGCACTTTTACACAATTATCTCTGTTTGGATAAAATAACCTTTGAATTTACTCTGTTTTAATGAACACCTACATGATCAGCCAATTAAACATAAGAAAATACAGGTTTTACTCACAAAATAAACCTAGAAAAGGATAAATGTGGAGGAGCAGTCCTTTGGAGTTGATAAAAACAGTTGTAGGGTAAAAGTTCAAATGTGGTGTGGTGTACTTCAGATGGATTTTCCAAGCACACATTCAACTTTACAGAAAAGAGAAACTGCACATGAACGAGTCACTGTTTTATCCATTGAATAAATAATGAGGTTTATTTGTAAAACAGCTTCATAAAAGGACGCTGAAGGTGGAACTGGAGGCCTCTGTGGAACGTCTGTGTTCACATTCTGTTTAATGTTTGTGTTCAGCCCTACGACGTCAACCTCCAGGTGACTGCTGTTCTGTCCAAGCTGTCGCTGTTGCCCCACCCCCACCTCCACGAGTACCTGCTGGACCCCTACATCAACCTGGCCCCCGGCTGCAGGTCCTTGTTCTCCGTCATCGTCAGGGTACGGATCGACGTGTGTGTGTGTGTCTGGTTTATACCTCCGAATATTTAAAGTAAAGGAAACCCTTCATGTATTCATGGAAATCTGTGGCGCAGGTGACAGGTCAATAAAAATAAAACGATCTGTATGAGTGGACACCCCAGGAAACCACACCATGTTAGAATTTTGTAGGACACATGCCCAATGAGGACTAGTGATGTTGTTGGTTTTTTTTTGTTTTTTTTTGCTATTGTTATTGTTCATGTACGTGGTGCGTTCGTGGTCCTTTAACTGTGTTGCATTTGTGGTCCTTCCAGGTGGTGGGAGATCTCATGTTGCGGATTCAGCGGATTCCAGACTTCACACCCAAACTGCTGCTCGTCAGGAAGAGGTTATTAGGTCTGGAACCTGAAGGCATCAAGTAGGTACCAGAGCCCAGGGGGGTTGTTTGGTTCTGAAACGGATAAAGTGTAGAAGATAGAACACATACATCCCATAATAAGAAGGGGGGGGGGGTGTAAACATGACAAATTCAGGGGGCCGGTGGATATGAGCTAGAAGCTGTGAAAGGTCTGTGTAAGCTCCAGAGTAGAAGAGGCACAGAAGAAATATGGATAAGAGAGGGATGAAGATGAAGAGCAGGAGAGAGGAAGGTCCAGAGAGGATCCAGGGAAAACCTGAGGCAATAAAGCACAGAGACTCCAGGGAAGAAGACAGTTCTGAATAATCCTAAAGGCATCAGTTATTGACGTGAGGAATTTAGAACTGTTTAAAACCCGCTAAGTCCTTCTCCTGTTTTTTTCCCCCCACTAAATTTTTTTCCTGGTATTCTTTCCCAATATTTTTTTCCACAAATTTTTTTTTTTTTTGGGTACAAAATTTTTTCCCCAGTATTTTTTTCCACTACATTTTTTTCCTGTTTATTTTCCCCACAGTTTTTTTTTTTTTTTTTTCCCCTGTTTTGTTTTGACCAATTTTTTTTCCTGGCTTTTTTTCCCCACAAACTTTCTTTAGTAGTATTTTTTTTCCCAATAATTTCCTTTTTTGTGTTTTTGTGTGTGTACTAAATTTTTTTCCCCGGTATTTTTTTTTTCACCACATTTTTTCCTTCTTTTTAAACAACTTTTTTCGTGTCCCCCACTAAATTTTTTCTTTTTTCCCTGTTTTTTTTCCCCCCAGTTTTTTTTCCTGGTATTAGTTTTCCTACTAAATTTGTTTCCTTTATTTTCCACTAAATTTTTTTCCTGGTATTTAGAACACTGACGGTGTCTTCCACCAATCAGTGTTCTCTGGCCACTGACGTCCCACCCCCTACTATGAACTGTGTTGAGGGAAAGTTTGGGGACAGTTTTTACTGGTTAATGTTGGTGTTGTTGAGACCAACACCTGAGCCTGATCTGGTTCTGATCCGTGTCCCGTCCTCAGCGTCGACCACATGACTCTGCTGGAAGGCGTCATCGTGTTGGAGGAGTTCTGTAAAGAGCTGGCGGCCATCGCCTTCGTCAAATACCACGCAGCGGCCTCATCCTCGCCGTAACCCCCCCCGCCGTTCATCCATCTGCCGCAGGCCGGGAGGAAGCAGGGCATTCTGGGGGAGCGTGGTGTCGCCGGTGGCAACCGGCCAGCTAAAAAGGCCACCACGAACTGGTCATCCCCGCAAAGACGACTGTTAATGCCCACACTGGACACGAGTTAGCTCCGCCTCCTCCGGCCTCTGGAAAAAACAAAAACACAGGCTTTGGACTCATTTTGGGAAGGTCAAAGGTCAGAGCACAAACACTGCCCAGGAGGAGGAGCAGGAAGGGGGGCGGGGCGACTCCTCCCATCAGCCAATCCAGAGCCGGCCCAGTTTCTCTGTCGGTCACTGATACGTGTGTGTGCGTGTCTGTGTGCGTGTCTGTGTGCGTACGTTTGGTCATGGCCTTAGTGTGGACTCACACGTTCAGTTTCAGTTGTTTCCTTTTGAAACACTTTTCTCTTTAATCCTCGTGTGTCGTCATGTGTTTGATGACCAGAGGCTGTAGACAGAAATGCCCACGACCTTTGACCCCGCCCCCCCATGTACCTGTAGTTACATAAATATTTAACTGTAGTATTGGGCGTACTACGCTCAGATTTTAATGCCAAGTCTTATTTATTGTGCTTTTTCTTTCACGTTGCCTTTTTAACTCATGGTTCCATTTCGACTCAACTCGCCTCCATTTAAGGGTTTCTTGGAAACAAGGCGGAGCTTAAACATGTTGAAACAGTTGAAGCAGGTTCAGTGTTCCTTAAAGGCAGGGGCGTTTAAAGGCCTTCGTTCTTCACCAGGACAGAATTCACCAACGTACACCGTGTTTGGTGTTTTCTGTGCACGAAAAACAACGTAAACGTCATCTGGACAAGAAATGCTGAACTCATTCAGTCAAAAAATACGACTTTAACAGTATTTCATAATATTTGCACCGTATTTTAAAGACTTAATGATTGTTCCACGTCTGGGTCTGATTCTTTTGTGGTTTTTTTTTTTTTTTTCATGGTTCAAATGTTTTTTTATTTTCTTCTTCAGTAAATGTGTTGTCAAGGTTCAGGGTCAGTGTTTAATGGGACCTTTGACCCGTTTAGAAGAAACAGACAGCTGACGGGAGCTGAACCTGCTTTAAAACCTCAATGACATGTAAAGGTCAAAGGTCACCGTGAATACCACTTCTGGTGTTTATAGAAACTGTTTGACCCATTAAATATCTACGTCCTCGCATCATGTGGAATGTGTGTAAAGACCAAACAAATACAAATATGAGCTGTGACTGAATCTGCACGTTAGGAAAGAACTGATGAGAACGGAACAAAACAGTTTGAGCCTGAAAGAAGGTTTGGTTCAAAGGATCTGAACGGAGTCTGTGGAGAAATCAGGAAAGATAAGAATAATGATAATCTTATTATTAATGATAATGTACATGATGACGATGTGAGGCCTTTAGTTTCTTGTGGAAAACCTTGAATCTGATTTGAACAGGATTAAAAACCGATTGAAGGCGAGTTGAGTCGATGTTTTTTTGTTTTTTTTCGATGGCTGATGTTCATGTTTGACCCAAAGACCTCGTCCATGGCTTCAGTCAAAGGTGGAATTCAGCGACAGATGGAGCTCAGTCCAAGCACACGTTACATTTCGATCCTTTATGGGTTCCATGTGTTGATGGTGTGGTCAGGATCCATATCAGTGTTTGATTTGATGCTTTATTCAGTGAACTCTTACGAGGCTCCAGGAACAGAACATGTTTAGAACAAATATCAGCGTTAAAGTCCGAAAAACACATCAAGAAAAAACAGAAACTATGCAACAAGTGAGTAAATGACAAAAGGAAAAAGAGTTTAGGAAAAGAAATACAGAAAAGAAACCAGACAGTTTAGAACCAGGAAAGGAAAAAAAAAAAACAGAAAATGACAAAACCAGACCAAACAAACGTCAGGAACAAGAAAAAGACAAAACCACCAACATTTAATGAAAGATGAAAAGGAAAACGTAAAAACTACAGGCAGTTCTATCAGAAAATGTAACAAAAGACAAAACAATGAAAGATGAAAATGACTGAAATGATTAAAACTAAGAACAGGTTTGAGCAAAAAAATAGACTTAAACAGCAGTTGAATATTTTGTGTCATACTCAAACTACATAAACACTTATACTGTAAAAGATTAAAAAAACTATACAAGAAAAAATTAGCAAAAGATGAAATGAAACTGACTGAAGGACAAACTACGTAAAAGCTAAAGTGATAGAAAAGATGGAAAAGACACAGAACACGACAAACAAAAAACAAAACTGGACAAAAGAACAAACTAAATTCTATAGACAGAATCAGTTCCGGTCCAAAACTAAATGACCTGCTAGTGTTTAAAACATTTGGAAGTTTTTATCGTAAACAGGAGGTAAATTCGTGAACTCTTAAATCCACTGATGGTGCTTTTATTGTCCATTTCACGACTTCCTGTCGTTTCTTATCGTGTAAAACCTTAAGATTCATGGATCGGTTCCATCCTGGTCCTGGAGCCTCGTTTTTTTTGTTTTGGTTTTTTTTTTTGTCAGATGTAAAAAATAAAAACACGCTAGCGTTGAAGCATTGAATCTCATTTGCACATAATTCATCCTGTAAATATTCACCAAGAAAGCTTTGATTTTGTTCCAAATGATTGTTTCATAAACCAAATGAATAAATGAACCAACGAACGTTTCTATTTTAAAGGCGACTTTTTCAACTGTTTATCATGTACATTTGTATAATGTATGTGTACGATAATTATAGAAACACGAACTACCTGGAAACTACGACAGTGTACGAGAAACACAAAAAACAGTTACAACGAGAATAGTCATAATGTGGAGGGAAAAACCTGTAATTTTATGAGAAAGTGGTAAAACACGGACAAAAAGTGTAATTTTACAAGAATTAAGTCATAAAACATGGAGATAAAACTTGTAATTTTATGAGAATAAAGTCATCTAAAACGTGGTGTTAAAACCTCCTCAGTCGTACCCACGGGTTCATATGATGTCTAACTGGAACATTCTTTGAGGTTCTACTTTAATTTGGAGTTTACGCTTAAAGGACAAACACCAGAAGTGTTCGACTGCAGGGCTAGCGTTGTAACCGGAAACATCAAGGCTTACAATTTATGAATGACTTTTTTAATCGCACAATTGTGAATTTATTTTCAAAATGCTATTTCAAAATGCAACATTTTGTTAAATTAAGTTCTTTTTAAAATACGACTTTATTCTTAAAAAATATTACAACTTTGTCGTCGTGACGTTTTCATTTTTGAATGTGGCGCCAATACGCTGTCGTAGGAAACAAACGCATGAGTCACTTATTTTTTGTGATGAGGAAAAGACGGACAATGATGAAGATGAATAACCTTCAGCTCTGTGTGGATGAAGACGCCAATGACATCATCACCTGGATCCGACTTTCACGGAAATAGAACTGGACTAACACGGGTCTGATGATAAAACTGGGCTGAACGATATCACGTCACCATGGAAACGATTAAGATTTAAAAGAATCTCAATGAACCAGAAACGTAACATGCAAAACAAACAAAAAGATGCAACAAATTAACGAAACGATGGAAAACGCAGTGTAAACATATAAAAGAACACGAATGACGCAAAAGACGATGAAAAAATATACAAAAGATGCAACGAAGGAAACTCACCAACGAAACAATGCGTAACATTACGAAAACCACAAACCTGACAATACTTAAATGATACAAAACTACCAAAAAAGAGAAAATGATGCAAAAGTTACAAAATTTGGAAACTTGCAAAGAAGAAAATGTAAAACTGTAAAAAAAAAAAAAAAAAAAAGCTGTGAAAATAATGAACGATACGACAACAAATGATGTAGAAGACGCAACAAAATTTGTCAAATAAAACATGGAGTCAAAACGATGCAAATGACGCAAAACATAATAAAACAATCTAAATGAATATGAATGACGCAGAAGACCACGACAAAAAGATACACAACATGCAATGATGGAAACTCGCAGACAAAATGATGTAAAAATTACGAACTGACGGATGTGACATCAGAAAAAAAAAACGCAAAAAGCTGCGATACTTGAATGATTTAAAAAAAAAAGAAAATGAGCTGCATAAAATGAAAATGATGCAACGATGAAAATTGTGGAAGAAAAAAATAGCACGAAAAATGAAACAAGTTCAAAACATCGTAAAACATGATGTAAACTTTAAGGGACACAATGTGACGACAAAAACAATGTAGTTGAAGCAACAACAAAAGAAACGCAAAACATGACAAAATACCACAGAAGCTGCAACAATAGAAATTCACAGATAAAAATCGGAAACATGAGAAAAAGTAGGTTAACGCAAAAGATAAAGACAAATGATACAAGACGTTAAATGGTTTAAATGATGCGACAAAAACAACAGAAAAAGTAATGAACGATACTGATAAAAACCCGCAAAAGACAAATGACGCTAAAGACAAACTTCAAAGACGCAAAGACGAAACCTGGAAAAAATTTCAAGAAAAATAACACAGTGAAAAAACTCAAAAGATGTGAAGGCCATGAAAATCACACGACACAAAAGATGTTAAAAAAAAAAAAAAGACAAGATGGAACAAAACTACTCATTTGTCGTTTGAAGTTTGTTTTGTTCATTTTATTTTAATTGTTGCATCTTTTACGTTCATTAAATTAAAAAGAAAATCTGGTTTTCATATTTGATCTGAAAATAAAAAATTTGACAAAAACAATTTAAAGTCGATCAATATTGGTGACGTTTTATCGCTTCAGTCCAAACATCAGCTGATTTAGGGTTTTTTTTCTGACAAACTGAATCTGATGGTTTTTAAACGCGTTTCATTTTTACAGAAACGTCAGTTTCTTCGTCAACATTAAAAGAAAAAAAAAGCACGTCTTCAGTTTCTTTGTTCAACACGTCTTTATCTGGATTTTATTACAAAACATCTGTACAACAAAACAAATACACAAAAATAACCTTTAACCTTTGAAAGAGCATGAAAAAACACCAGGGTCAGGACGAGGACCTGGACCAGGACACGGTGGCGCTCACTTTGGCGTCACGCCTGTTACTGGGGAGAAACTCGTGACCCCTGGACTACATCAGGACCAGATCTGGACTAGAGTGGACCTGGCCCTCATAGGTGTGAGGGGGTGTGGCCCCTCCTGTGGTTGGAGGCACTGTGGTGCAGATAAAGGCTCTGAGCTCATTAACTCAACACTCGTCAGAGTTAATGAATCAACCTGAACCAGTTTGAACAGACGAACGTGTGCTGAAGAAACAGTCACATGATCAGACCAACAGACGGTGGGTCACATGACCAGACCAACAGGTTCATGTTGACGTTGTGTTTAATCACGTCCACGTTTCCAAAAACGACCTGATCCGTGTTGAATGAATCCCGTTTGTGTCTAGAACACTGTGACTGTGGAACCAGCTGATGTAGAACATGTGGATCCAAACGGGTCCACGCACTGGTAACTAAAGGTTAAAGGTCAACTAATTAAAGGTTTATGTTTAATTGAATGTAAACGTTAATCGTACACAGAAGTTTTTCAGTTTAATTCATGTTTTTCTCTGAAGCAGAATTAACTTTATTTAAAAACATTTTCACTAAATTTCTCTGAATTTTTACAAAAATCAAATTTTACAAAAACTTTCCACGTTGAGGTTTTTTTTTTTTCTTAAGAATAAAATCACACAAGGAAAAAACCAACAGTGAACATGAACCTGTTAATGATGGGATTCAAACTGAAAATAAACATTTGACCTGTTGAGGGCTCAAACAGCGTTGCTAACTGCGTCGCTAACCTCCATAAACGTCTGTATATTTGTCTGGTTCTAATTCTTGTGGTTGAATCAGTGTCTGTTTCTGTCGTTCAGTTTTACGTGGACAACGTCTCTGTCAGATGGTTCAGGTTTATTTCATTTTTTTTCAATTTGAAAACGCGTCGTTTCCCTTCGATTGTCATCATTTCTAACTTTAGTTCGTAGAGAAGGTGCCGTTCAGGCTTCGTGATGAAACCTAGCATTCAGCTGATCGTAACCACGGCGACGTGTCGAGGCTGGGCGATAACAAATGCAACAAAACACTGTCATAAAACAATGTTTTACTTTTAAATAAGTGTCAGTTTCATCCATTTGAATAAAAACTGTTTAATTACATTGTCTTTTACAATGTTTTCACTGGTTTTTATTACATTAAACTAAAAACATTCAAATTCTTTAAATAATGTGTTCAACTAATTTACGACTTCACCGGCTTTTGTTTAATCTTTTACCAATTTGTAAATAAAACCATAAATAACTTTAATTCCAACCAAACCAAAAACCTTCCTTTAAACGGTAAATAATAATTCTATAATTGTCGCCCAGCCTCGTCACATCTGATTCACCAAAACATTGGAGCTTCAACATTAATCAGCAAATTCCGATTTTTCACTTTCACATTTTATGACCAAAAACAAACAAACCAATAGGAAACAAATCGTATAAAAACCTCCAGCGTTCGTTCTGTTGTAGTGAAAACTCCGACAGCATCAACACACGACGTTCAATTAAATTAATTTACATCTGAGTGAAGAATCCAAACCATACAAAACAAAAGCCACGACGTAAAAAAAACAAACATGCGTCGCACAAACTAAACCAGAAAAATACAAGTTATTTAAAAAATATTATGTACATTTACAGACGTCTCTGTTGTTGTCGTGGTTGCCGTGGTTACCGTGTCGTCTCCAAACCCAGATTCTCTGAAACATTCAGTCGTTGTCTCTTTGGCTGGTGTGAAGTTACACAACCTGAAAACACACCCACACACTAAAATAACCATCTAAGGGCGTAGGAGGCGGTGCCTGGACAGGACACCGCAGCGGTGGAAACTCCTACACGTCTCATATGTTTGTTTATATATATATATATATATTTTTTTTGACCAAACGGGTGCGAGGGTGGGTCACGTCTGTCCTAGACCGGATCGATATATTTGTCACATTCAGACGTGGAACTGAAGGAAGGCATCAATAAATAGAGGCGTGGCCCGCCGTGGGTGTGTGTGGAGTCCGTCAGTCGCTCTTGGCACTGTGTGCGGCGTCCAAGTTGACCACCTGCAGCTCCGTCAGGTTACTGCTGCTGCCGCTCGACTGCTGTCCAATCACCATCTGGAACGACACACGGCCCCGTCAGCACCAGCCAATCACAACACAGCACTTCACACACAGCAGGCAGGGGGCGGGGCCACAGCAGTCTCCGCCCCATTTATACAGAATCCACCTAATCAGATTAGACTAGGTTTAACAAACTGGATTGAACGGAACCAGAGGACGGGAAGAAAAAAAAAAAAAAAGAACAGATTGGATGAAAGTGAACAAAACAAAATAGAACAAATTTATAGAAAAAATTATATAAAACCGAACAGGACGTTCATGTTCCATCTTTGACTTTAACTTCGTCGTTTCATTTCTTCCCTTTTAGTTTTGTTCCATTGTGTGTTTTTATTTTCATGTCGTCCAGGGATTAAAGTAAAAAAAAATATTTGACTAATTGTTTTTTCAGGCCAGTTCATATTCCCCTCAATAGGCTGCACCACACATTAAGAATCACACCTTTTTTGTGCGCAATAGTTTCCCAAAGCTTTCAAGTAAAAAGGTTAAATGCTGTATTACTCCCTCAGTTTCT
>JAQQZY010000008.1:1355373-1379730 GCA_030068375.1 Ostorhinchus rueppellii
TGTATATTTTAGTGTATATATATATATATATATATATATATATATATATATATACATATACCTACAGCATCAAATCTTTCTATTTAGTCTTAAGACAGGCCTGGAAGTGTATTTGTAGTTCTTTTACTTTCACAAAACAAAGTCTGGGGAAGAAAGAATTTAAATGAGGTGCACAACATGATTTAAGTATTCAAATACCAAGTGGCCGCTATTGCACCAATATTTAACACAGAAAATACTAACTCATTTGCACCTGGTATGACTGTGACATTTATATGCAAAGGAGAATAGAGAACCAGAGGTAGAAGACACTTTAATCCACTCATTAATTTATTTGTAATGACAGAGGATGGACACATCAGAAGAGATGAATTGCAAACTAGTTTCCACCTGCATTATTCCTTATTTAAAATCGTAATTGTTAAGTGTGCACTGATGCACAATAAGTAAAATGTTACTGATTAGCAGTAAGCAGTTGTCCAGGAGGGTCAACAATGCGGAGGCATATTCCGACCATGTCAGAAAATTTAAAAGAAATGATCAGCATCTTTTCACAATAAGTAGTTTCACATTATAAAACTTCATTAATCTTCAGTCATTCAGTATATTCAGGTTCAGCTGACCTGATTTTATGGACACATAACACTACTGGTCCTAGACCTGACCAGTTGAAATAATCTCAGATCATAACACTGGCCTGCTTGTACTGCAGGCCAGGGTTTTTCAACCTTGGGATCAGGACCCCACGTGGGATCACCTGAAATTTCTAGCAATTGATAAAAAACAAAAAAACAAACATCTTACAAATAAAAAATAGTGAGTTGAGAGAAACAATAATACATAAAAGACATGACAAACTGTGAAGCTGAAACTGAAGCACTGTGCTACTGTTTATCTTTCAAATGTTCACTGTGGTCAGTTTAAGATGCAGCAGCTCTTTCATAATTCCTAGTTTGAGTTATTGTTTGTTAAATAAAGGCTACACTAACTGTACATATCCTGACCAAGGAAAATCAAATTCTCACTTTGCACAGTAATCTCAACCTGGCTTTTCTGCCTCCATCCATACTTATATACATTATATAGCGTTGTCTAAAATTAATGTTTATTTGCAACATAGTATAACAAACTATTGTATAATTAAAAATATAACTTTCAGCAAAATTTCTCCATTTTGAATGTCTGAAGTCGTCAGAAATTTGTAATGTTAAAATGAGGTCACAAGCCAAAAAAGGTTTGGGAACCACTGCTGTAGGCACTAGACATGCTAGGACATTACTTCCACCTTTCATTCTGGACTTATATATATATATATATATATATATATATATATGTGTGTGTGTGTGTGTGTGTGTGTGTGTCAGTTTAGCTTCATTTATGTCAGATAGTGAAGATTCATTGAAGAGAAGCTCGATATACCATTTTAACCCAACACCATATAAATACTTGTTGCTCGTGTCAAACTTAGTTTGTGAATTTAATCAAATGACTGTAGAAAGCTACATATTATATAGAGCCAACATGGTGTGGCTGTTTCAAGTACCAGATTGCTCATTGAAGGCAGTTCTTTCATCCAGTGCATGCATTTCAGTGCAGTGCTCTTTGGGTACCTCTGCTGGTATTTGTTGGTACAGCTACTAGACTGAGAAGATCATTTCGTCACCGCTGCAGATGTGATGTTATTCAAGAGCAATTTGTGCACTTGCATTTTATCCATTTATATTGTTGGCAATAATTAATCAATCTTAGATATGCACAGTGCAGCAAGAGCTCATTTTCGTTCACTGTGAAGTCTGATAATTCACAGGGAAAAGGTTCATATTAATATTGAAGTTTAAAAAGGACTACAAGATTTTTTTTGATTTTTTTTTTAAAAGTGCATGGTGACCAAATTTGAACACAAAATGGGCGTTTGAAGGAGAAATTTTAGGTGGACCCTATGTGAAAAAACACATTAAGTATTAACTTAGGATCAAAATACTAAAATATGCTTGTCATCTCTCTTCCATTTTTCCACATACTTTATCAAAACAGGACTTACCGGTTTTCACCACATCACAGCTTAGGTCTGACACAGCCCTAAAGTTTATTTTATTCATGTCATTTAAGTTACACGGTGGAATTAAACACAAAAAAATAAATTAGAAAGAAAACAATCATTCTACATTAAATGGCCGAATGTTTCCATATTTCTGTCCCAGCAGGCCTATAATGCATACTACCAATTTACACAGAAGTAGACGCGTCGTCTGTCAATGCTTCATTTGCTCGAGTTCAGCATCGTCCTGCTACATGTTGTAAATGCAACTCTACTTATTCAGCTTGAGTGTTTTCTCTGTTAACAGTACAGTGCTGAATACAGTAGTATGGAGTACGGGCTTCCACAGAGTCCTGATATTACAAATACATTAGCTTAGCAGAGGGCTGGCATTAGGGGAGCATGGTTTATGTGCGTCTCTATATGTAGCCCTTGCAATGCTTTAAGGAGAAAAAAATGGGAAGAAAAAAAAGGTTGGACTGCATTTCCTTTAAGACTGCCTGGAGTCTGTCCTGTGTGTTTAAAAAAAAAAAAAAAGAAAAATCCAGTAGCTTCCCCAGTAACTGCAGATTTAAACCAAATAGAATCAACCTTAAGACTGTAGACATTTCTTCTCTTCACTTGTAGCTCTAAGTTTTCAGGATCTCCCCAGACTTTGTGTTGTTTGAGACTCATTAGGAAATTACTGTTTTCATCCGGTGACCAGTTTCCTCTGATAGCTTGCCTAGGGCAGGAAAGGTTCACGTCACGGGAAAACAAAGAACATGACAAACTGTCATATCACTGCTTACCAATTCATTAGCAACTGAAAAGACAATGGACACTGAAAGTGTACAACCCCATTGGCACATATATAACATTATATAATCATTAAGGACAGCCAGACAACGTATTACTTTTCAATCCCTTTTTGGCTTATATTTCCTTAAATTATTTATAAGTATCTACATATCAATTCAAGTCTTAAAGTTAAACACTTTAAATGTAATCAAATCTGAGTGTGAATTCAAACCTCGCAGTCTTTTCGCTTCGCAAAATTTCTTAAATTCAGCAATTTTGTGTGACATAATTGGAATGGATATTTCTGTACAGAGCACAAACCACTTAGCCAAATAAAAATGCAGCAAAACATACATTTCTTTATTAATTTACACCCGTCATTGCTACATGTAAAATAGTAATAGTTAAATAATGTTGGCAAGGAAGCTATGGAATGCTAACATTAGCATCTTACACAAAAATGTTCAGGAATCAGGTGAAAAGACAGGAAGACACTTAAATTTACACCAAGAATTTGATCCTATGCATTGTGTTTTGCTTCAAGAGTAAGATAAACATGTCAGTATATCCTTAAGAATCAATTTATACCCCCTGTATGATACAATCTCTCATTATCAGACTGTAATGTGAGCCAGGGAGAAGCTGAATGCTGATGTTGAATCTTAAATATGTTATTTTATTCTTAAATATGTCCCCCTGGATTTTCACTGTCCATTGCCTTTTCAGCTGCTAATCAACAATATGGACATGATAACTCCCTGTATTCATATAACTTTAACACAATATGACATTATTCTATGTATTTTATTTCCCCTCCTGAGCATGATGTCAGAGAAAAATTGCCGCTGACTAAATTCTGTCTATTTATTAAAGCATTCTATTTAAGAGCAAGTTCTTCTAATCACAGAATGTTGACGGTGATAAGATGGACTGTTAACTCTCCAGCTGCTTCAGTAAGGCCTAATGTAAAAAATTAAAATTAAAATGATGACAATAAGGAAAAAACTGCTCAAAAGAAGCAAAACTGACCTCAATACAAGCTGGAAAGTTGCACTTCATCATATAAAAAGCACAATATACTGGCTTGATTGGTTTACTTTACAAGACTGGAGAAAAACAGCAGCACCTACTGGATCCTTAATTCACTGAAGAACTAAAACTAGAGCTGAAGTGTTTTCAGGTGTAGTTAAAATTTCTTTTACAAGTTGTTCCCACTGCAGAGGTTTTTCCTTTCTGTCATGAGAGCTGCTATAGTCAGACAAATCATTTTTCAGGAATTGTCCAAACCCATCCAAACACTTAAAACGGCGTTTCACCCTTTAATACCCAAACACTCCACTTCTAAGCCCTGATACACAATGATTTTGTTTTTAGTGTCAATACATTTGGCAAATTATCATCATTGTCGTCATAAAAATAACAAAACATAAACATTAAAAACAGACAAGTTCAGTTCACATCAAAGCAGAATACAGATATTATATCTTTACCCACAAAAAGTTAATGTTACGACTAGCTAGAAAAAAAGAAAGAAAACATCACCATGTTATACAAGTGTGTGTTTGTGTGGCTTCACTATGAAATGTTGCAACATTAGTGTGTATGTAGTTATACATCTGCTTGGGATGTCTGTTACTGTGTGTATATATGCGTAAACGTACATTAACAAGCAACACGTCTTTCAGTATCAACACAGGAATCTCCAGCCACCGTCCTCAGTGAAATCAAAAACCCACATCACATCATTTGCATTCCCAAAGAAAATCATCCAAATCCATCACCACATACAAGTTGTCAGCTGTCCACTAAAAATCTCAAATCTTTCATCAAAAGGGAAAAAAAAAAAACAAAAAACAAGAGAATATTTTAGTGTCAACTATATATATACTATATATTTATATTTTTGTTCTTTTATACCAACCAAACATATGGTATAGTGTGTGTTGCTATGGTTATGGTCCCTGGCAACATCATGAAAAAGTACAATGATTTAAATAAAGACACTGATCCCCCAACATCATCCAGCTAGTGTGTGTGTTTCTGTACAGGCTGTTCATGTTTGTCTAATTTAGTGTGGTTTTTTTTTTTTGGTTATTTTTGAGCATGAAATTTTTGTATTCTGTATTCTTTTAGGCGTTCAGTGTGTTTGTTCGGTTTGAATGCTACGTGCTTAGTGTGTTATAGTTGTGTGCATCAGTATGTCGAGGCTCTGTAGGCATAGTTTTAGTGTATTAACTTTGTATTTAGTGTATGTTGTTAGTGTGTATTTGTGTCTATGTACTAGCAGAGACGCTCTTGATGGTAAACAGACTTGGCCTCATGTTACTGTGTGTATGTTTAGGCGTTAGCGCTGATGCTCTGTTTATAGACAGCGTGGTAGGCGTTTCGCAGCAGGACGTATGGGAAACAAGACTCCAGCAGATCCATGGTCAGGAAGGGAGACTCCTGCACAATCTGGAACATAGGGCATGTGTTTATAGTATTACCATACTCAGCAGAAGTACAAACATCATCAAAAGAATACAAATACTTCTTTACTGTGTGACAAGTATAGAAGTACCACCAGGAAAAATAAATAAATAAATAGGCCTTTAATATACTTCAGATCATATTTACGTAAAGGGAAGTTTGGTACACAGTTCTAACAAAAACATAGTAATAATAATAATAATAATTTAAAAAAAAACAGACTGAAAATTCATGTGCACATTGGAGTGAAGTTCACATTAATTATTTTCAGTCTGCTACAAAACATCACAGTGTATTTCTCTATGGTGTTTTAATCTTGCTGCTATATTTTCGTTTTGTTGAATAAGACCTCAGACTGCACTGTTTTGCAAGAATTGGAGAATACTGAATTAAAATAATCAATTAGTATCAAACAAAATGCACAAAATAGTGCCACTTTCATCATTACATCCTTTTCATCTCTGTGGAACTTTTACATCGTTTTCATCTTGTTTTGTCAGTGGCATTCACTGATGGATACGTGAGGCATTAGTCTTTTCTATGCGTTATTGTTTCATCCATTTGGATCAAAAATGGTCTTGATTGGAAAGCTCACATTTACATGTAATAATAATAATAATAATAATAACAATAACAACAACAACAACAACAACTTCTCAAATGCATTGAATATAAAGTCACAAGTCTGTTATGAAAATGTAAGGAGCATAATGTACAGATAGTTCTCTTAAAATGCAGGGAGTGAAAGGAAAAAGTTATAATTTGCATTTGTAAAAGTTGCTTTTTACTCTTTATTGCAAGGCCTGTTAGACAAGAAAGTCAGGGGAGACACTGTGGATGACATGCTGAGTAAAATTACTGTTCAAGTTGTTTTTAACAGTAAATAAAGCTGATAAATAATCAAAATGTAAATTTGACAAAAAAGCACTGCACCTGAATCTAAATGAATATCAATGTGTGACTCTGGTGAAAGGGACAAACACATCTGTTTTAACATAGTTATTAAATGGAAATGCGTTGAGTTCTTGCTCACCATGTCCAGCAGCAGGTATACAGATTCTCTGTTACGTGTAGTCATTTTGTCTGTCTCCTGTCCAATCTTCAGCAGACTAGATGAGGCCAGCTACATAACACAAAAAAACAAAAAAAAACAAACATGTTTTTTCACTTTGTCTTAAACTAAGCCATAAATGTCAGCAGAATTAAATTCAAATCAGTTTCTTCCCAAATAACTACTTTTTATGTAAATGTATTCAAAAAGATGCAACAAGATTATATAAGCAGCAGTAACTCTGATACATCATGCCTGGCATTTCTTTGCTACTTCTTCCTAAGAGGGCATTTGTGCATGATCTTTTACCCAGTGGGTTTTTAAGCAGCTACTATGGTGAAAGAATGAAGGGAAGACCTTTAAAACTGGAACAGGACCTTTGAATTGTTTTCGATGATACTGTGCTCTTCAGATAAATAGACTGGATATTGTGGTTGCAAACACCACTGCCGCCTTCTACTTTTTTGAAGGTAAAACATTAAATAGGTCAAGCACCTCTGATATTTTGTTTGGGTCTAAGAACAAAAGGGGGGGTGGAAATTCAACCAGTAGAGTGACTAGATCCGAAGCAGTTGCATGTGAGGCAATGCATGTGTTGGGGACAGAATGGAACATGTTTCCATTGCTAAAAGGTAAATTAAAATTTTGATCCACCGCTTTTTTTTTTTAAACTGAAATTTTATTTTATTTTATTGGTTTATTTATCAGGGACACAGTACATTAAATTACATTGCTTTAAGTGCACCACAGTTAGCACAATAGTTATTTTTCCATCTATGGCTATTTTTAACTGAAAGATAAACCTAAATCAGACTGTGGTGATTACAGGCCAAGTCTATAACATATGAACGACAAACACATTTTACTTGAATAACACATTTTCCAAACCTTCCAGCCTTCACCAGCCCCCCACAAAAAAGTAGCTATTTCGAAAGGATCTTACTGCCAGGAACTCCTTGAGGCGGTCCTCTATGCTTCCCTTATGGATGGTGAAGAGAGCAGCGGCAATCTGGTTGATGGCTTTGGCCAGGCAGTGGATGTTGTTACAGTGGCCTGTAGGGGGCAGCAAACATACACCATTAAGAGCAGCACCATAAGACATGAGGGGGAAAAAAAAAAATCAATTAACTCGAGTTTAATGTCCGACATACAAGCAGTGGAGAAATCCTCTCATCTCAGAGAAGGAATACATTAAATGACAACATGTGGATTTTATTTTCACGCAGACAAGAGCCATTATCTGTGTCAGATACACATGAGAAGTATTTGAATTTCATATGTGTGGAACTGTTATGTTCATGAAAAGGTTGATGTGTCTGTGGCGGTGTCATGTATTGAGATGTGCTGTCTGAAAACCAATTGCAGGCCAATACGCAGTCTGCATACTAACAATGGGAGAGCCATTACAGCTCATTATCCTTTTCAAATGTCCCTTATTAACAATGGCGCCTTTCATTTCAAGGTTGTTAAGAGGGAGTGTCTTGATAATTCATCCTTGAGTGACCAGTCTCTAATACCATATCAATAGACTCTGTGCATCTGTAGTTCACCAACACATCAAGAAGATCTAAGTGAATAAAAACCAAATATGTCCAAACAAATAGGTTCAAAAGGTCCTGGCGTGTAAACCAACCTTCGAAAATGATAGAAAGACATAATGAGGATGATGACGCGAACCTGAACTAATCAATCCAAGGCTACAGGGTCGGCCTCATTTACATGCAGCACCTGTTCCATAGCATCAATGCAGTAAATTTATGTTCTCCGGTATGTAGTCTTTCTTCCTGCAGCACTCTCTGACTCTGCACTGTTGCCCTGCCTCAGCACACAGGGGCTCTTTATTTTCATTTTACATTTTAAAGTTCAGGTCACTACAAGTACAGATGGGAAAAAGATTTATAAAGACATCTTAATGAAAATCTGATTTACCATTTGACACACAAACAATGCCGTGGACTCAACAGCTCTATTGTGTTCTCACTTCTCTGTATGTAAACAGAATCAAAATAAAAATCATTTTAGATTTCTTTTTTGTTGTTTTTTTAGTGTTGTCAAAAGCATTTGCAATTCATTTGAAACATCACATTTTCTAAAACACCTTCCTGGCTCTATTTCTCTCAGGTCCTGAAGATACTAGGCCTTTATTTGAAAGAGCTTTCCATCAGTGGCATGTCTTTATTTCTAATTTCCTCTGTGTATCAAGTAGAAATGCTGTATTTAGTGAGAAACCTTATTTTGATCAGTTCATGTTTGTGATGCTTTTATTTGTTTGAGTTAACCTTGAAACTGGCTAATATTTGAAACCCAGCTTGTAATTGCTTCCTGGCTTTATTTGGTGCAACAACATGGAAATTACCTTATTTGTTTGGTTTGATACACCATTTTTTTTATTATTTTTTTTTACATTTTCCCAAGTGTAAATAACTTGTGACAATATTTTGAATTCTATGTGGAGCTTGAATGTTCTTCCTGTGTCTGTGTGGGCTCCCGCTGGCTCTCATCTAAAGACATGGTTAATAGGTTAGTTGGTTGATATAAGTTGCCCGTTTGTGTGAACAGGCGTGAATGATTGTTCATTTGTATATGTCAACCCTGTGATGAACCAGTGACACATCCAGTGAACTCTGCCTTCACTGGTTAGTAGCTGGGAAAGGACTTAACACCCCTGCAACCCTCTTGAGGACTACGCAGATCGGAAAATGAATTAGAGCTGAAATGATTAAGCCATTAATCGACTCGAATGAATTCACTGTTGTGTTTCATATGAACGCTTATTGTGATACAGGACGCCAGGATCAACACAAAGTTATACGTTAGTTCCATCTTTAGTTGTTAGTAAAGTGGATGCACATTTGTTGAAGACTGCAGAGCACATAGTTTGTAGCTGTCATTTGACTTGTTTGTTGTTTATATATGTAGATATTTTTAAATATGTTTGTGCCCTTGTTCTTGCCATTTTTATTTATATATATTTTCATACATCTTCTTACTTTTATACTTTTTGTAGTTGTTACTTCAGCTGGTTCTGGAAAAAAGGACAAGTTTTTTCTCATTTTTAGACATTTTTCTATTCAAATGATTAAGTTGACTAAAAAAAAAAAAAAAAAAAAAAAAAAAGAAAAATCAATACCTGCAGCTCTAAAATGAATGAATGACTAATTTATTCAGCGAGTTTTTTCATGCACAAATTGGGAATGCAAAACATAACAGCTGGATGGAAATGCACCTATAGATGTAGGCAACAATTAGAAATGCAGTAAGCTACTGTCAGCAGAAAACAGACTCACAAACTTCACAGTAGCACAAAGGCACCCATGAAAGTTCTATGTATTGTGGAGCTGTTGACTACAGTTTCTCAGTCACTTTGGTACATTTCTCGTATTATTCTTGACATTTGCAAAACAGTAAATGCATTTCTCCAAACAATTTGTACAAATAGCTCAACACCATGCAAAAACCAGTCACTCAATCCTTAGTTCATCTCTCAAACATAAATATCTGTCTATGAACATGCGAGTGTCATCAGAATGACAAGTCATTGTGCCATTGTGTATGGATAACACAGTCCAATTGCTTAGTCATGTTGTCAATATAACAGTGTGCTTTAGAGGTATGTTCTGATGTAAACTATGGCTAAAGTTTTTATGACAATTATTGTGAATTTCAAGTTACACCTTACTGTATGTGGGAAATTGATTTCAAGAGACTGGACAAGATTCACATTTATGCTCTTACTGGAATTTGTTGACAGAACATATCATTGTGATACAAAAAGGAAAAGACAGCACTGCAATAGCACAAAGAAAAAAAAAAGTAAACAAAAGGTAAACTGTGAACATAGGACAATTTCCTTAGGGAAAACTGTACATGCATGGTGTAAGAGTTACAGTGGAGTCTTCCTACACCTCTTGACGTTCCTGTCTGTTGGGCCACCAATTCTCATCCACACAACAAATATCTTCTCTTGTGATGCAGCGTGGAAAGAATCTTTTAGATAACTGGTTGATCATTGGTTGATCTAATGCTTCACACATTTCCCTTCGTTAGAGAAAGTCAGGATTTACCTGGAAGCAATTTACCAATTCAGTAATTCAGAACAGATTTAGAAAAAAAAGCTTAATGGAAATTAATAGAAATATGCTCGACATATTACAACTTGTTGTACCATTTTGCACGTAAAGACGCATGCGATGAACTAATGCCTAAATGGTGAGGTATTCAACTGAGATCCATTATAATACATTTTGATCAACATGACATAATAATGTAGGAAACCACAGAGAAATGTGCATAATCATTTGCATGGATGTACCACAGCATTTGTCACTTGTTCAAAGAAATGAGAAACTGATTTTTTGATGTGCACAAGTGACACAATGATATGAAGATTGAGCAAGTAGTTTGGAGAATGTCAATTCTGACCTGAAAAATATACCAAAGTGACTGAGAAAAACTATAATGTCACAGATAAAACTCAGCATTTTCATTTACTTTCATATTAATACAGGAATCCTCAAGTTCATCATATTATCAGGTGTTTACATACAAAGGACAACAGACTGACATGTCATCTTACCTTCAATGGCAGGGCTGTACTGTGACATCACGTTGCTGGCCAGTGTTGGCAAGGAGACTGCCACAAACACCATGAGCAGGCAGGCGATCTTGTACTCCTCCTCTGGACTGATGTTTTCTGCACACAAACACAAACACACACACACACACAAGGTGATCAGACTGGACTGGGACAGTGTGTGTAGTAACAGGGTTGGGTTTATGTTGGATGATGTGTGTATGTTAGCGTGTCTAACCACTCTTTTGTGAAGACAGGGCAACCACCAGAGCTGGGTCGATCTCGCAGGGTAAACCTGCTGCTGAGGACAACTCATAGACATTCATGGCCACCTGTACAACAGTCAGAAGAACAGGGAGAGACAAAGCACACATTTAAAGTTAATTTCGAATTTGTCAGTTAACCTTGCAGTATCTGGGTGAACATATCAAGCAGACTTAGAGATTCATGTCATAAAAGGTCGTTTAGCAGAATTTGTGTTAAATATTCAATTCAAAAGTGTTCAAAATATTATTGCATTATTTTTGAAATTATGACAATCACTAAAATGTGCCCACTGTAAACAATATAGAATTACTACACTAGCACCCATCACCAAAGTGAGTAAAAAAATGTTTTACAGATTTATACATTTTAGCAATTACTTGACTAAAGTAAAAGACAATATATATTAACCAATGTTGCTGTTAATGCAATAAACAGCAACATTGGTTGTCGTAATCAATTTATATGTAGTATGTTGAAAAAAAAAAAGTAAAAAAGTTTATGCACCAAAAAATGTGGTTTGTTTACATAACTAATATGGCATATAAAAGGTTAAAAAAAAATATGACAGCCAGTTGGAATTTTTGTTTATGGCTGAAGTTGATGAAATACAAAAAAAAAAGTTTAAAAGTTCAAAAACTGTATGAAAAACATTACTTTCATATACTTATTTTTATGCCATATTTTCAGAGGTTATAATGTATAATGATATACTCTGCTTTATAAGGTAAGATTGGTTATTACCTTCATGTCTGTCTCTCTGGGGATATGGTCCTTAAAATCCTCCACTGAACTAACCAGGAAAGGAATATGACAAGATAACACCTGTGCACAAAATACAGAAAAACAGTGATCTAGCATTATTGCATGGAAGTAAATCTTGCAAAGATACTGTGAAAACATCTTTGCCATGGCTTTTTTCCCCACAAGATACCCATGTTTTTATCTTACATCTCTCAGAGCTTCCTGAGCCAAGGAGCGGAAGGACAAGATAACCCCAATGATGGTCATTCTCTTCAAAACACTGTCCACAGCTATGCAAGAAAAACAAAACAAACAAACAAAAAAAACCAATCATTACTTCAGTTCAGTAAATACATGCATGTGGAACCAATCTTCAATAAAAGAGACACAGTTTGGATCAGCACATAAATATGAGATATCAGAAACACAAGAAAGAGAATCCATTTTAAGGAAATAGATTAAGTTGGCCTGAATAAATATGAGACATTCAGGTCTGTGATCAGTCTACTTCAAATATAGTATCTCTTCAGTTTCTTTACATGTGGATGTGTTAAAGAGACTGTTTTAATTATTACAAGTGAGTTTCTTGAAGAGGGCAGCCATGTGATCGGGTTTGTCAAAGCTCGTCCTCATCTGTGTCAGCACTTCCATGTTCTCCACAACCAGTTTCTATAAAACACAAAAAAGTTTCATGTGCATTTATTTTCTCATACTCAAGGATATTTCCAGATTTACTTCCTTGTCTGAATTACAGTGTCTAAGGACAGAGGGAGTCATATACTGTAGCATCTGTAAAGACCTGATTTGTAAAATGTGATCCAACACTAAAAACTGAAATATGAATTGAAACCTTATTGTAGCATGGATGCAAGCAAATTGTTGCTGGGCAGTGATTGTTTGTACCCCAAGAAAAGTACATTTCTAACTTTGAATCAAAACCTTAACATTAACTGACATGGTCTTAAAATGAATAGTTGTTAACAGTGAACCATGTTAAAAAAATAATAATTTTGAGACAAACTTGGATCACGTTACAATGTACAACCATGAAAATGAACTAATGACAAACACTGTAAAATGTACAATCAAACCAGACAACATCAACAGCCACCAACAGAGAAAGGAACACAGCTCTGAGATAAGATGAGCTTTTATCTTAACAGCAACATTACTGTCTTTTGTTGTTTATTTGTTAATTGTATTACTGTATGTCAGAATCTTATTTTTAGTTTTGCTGTGAACAGCACAGCTCCTGGACAGCGAGTAAACATTCAGTAACAAAAGAAATGCTCATTGGTTGTAAAACATGAACATTATTTCCACAGATCTAACATCAGAGAGCCACCAAATAAGCTATATGACCAAGATGCTCTGTGTTAATGAGAATCGGAGTATAATAAAAATCCCCACAGATCAGTTTCTTCAATAAATGCAACAACGTTCCATTTTCTCAAAAGGGGAACACCTTCAGGGCTTCAGCAAAAAACTAATTTAAGAATTAAAATAATAAGTAAACAAAAAAGTCATCAGAGCTTACCAATACCCCTGTTCTGCCACACAACTT
Source organism: Ostorhinchus rueppellii (assembly GCA_030068375.1). Lineage (NCBI taxonomy): Eukaryota > Metazoa > Chordata > Actinopteri > Kurtiformes > Apogonidae > Ostorhinchus > Ostorhinchus rueppellii. The sequence goes on from JAQQZY010000008.1 coordinate 1,368,857, forward strand.
TGCCCCTCCTGCTCACAGATATCCTGCCTACCCAGGGATTAATTTTGAATTTTAAATTAAAGATAACTGTAAACTAGATTAAACTGAATAACTGTCTTTTTTGGGTAGTTCAGTCAAACTAAGACAAACATAATTCTACCCAAGTCTTAACTTTCAATCTGATAGCACTTTGTCTGTTGAACTAAGTGAATGGTCTTTGAAAAATTAGTTGCACAAATTGTCTAAGTTCATATTTTCAAAAATGTGTAAAAATAAATAAATAAAAATACATTTTAAAAAATCCAAAAAGTGAAATTAAACCGTCAAGCTGTATATTGCATCTCTCCTAGTGGTAAAGAAAAAGTGTGTCAAATTTGAGAAGAACTGGGCGAATAGTGTCTGAGAAGATGGATGGACAAAAATCTCAAATGGATGGAAAAAAGTTCCTGCTAATATCATATAGATCTGTAATGAAAGTGAAAAAGGCAAATGTTAAATAAAGGGTCTTGTCATAGTAAGGGAAGGTCTGGTTTAAGAGGGCATGTATGTGTCTTTACCTTCAGCTCAGCAACCTGCGATGAGATGTGCCACATCAGACTTTCACTGAGGAACTTCATACCGTAGGGCCCCAACAGTTCAGACAGAGAACGCATCTCTGTGAAAAGACATACAAATCAAGTCCAAATCAAACAGAGTTGGGTCCACTCTCATCAGATTTATTTATTTTATCCTGAGACAGTTTATACATCCGTGTGCTTGTACCCGAGATGTCAGAATATTCCTCAGCGTTGAAAGTCAGTTCATTTTCTGTGGGCAAGTTGACAAAGGCTTTCATGGCAGGGAAGTAGGCGATGTGTCCATTACTGACCTGACGTAGCAACGTCTCCAAGTACCTACACAGTGTACACAGTACACGTTAAAACCACAATAGTGAATTTCATAATGAGTTTGACTCCACACTATATAACAAAGTGACCAACGCCAGTGAGAGTCCATTCAATACAACATGTGTTTTTCAAAATCATCTTTAATGGAATCTAAAAATAACCTCCATCAGCTACTGTGACAAAAAAAGAATGACTTAAATGTGCACTTAGGGGCTTAAAGGCAAAGTAGAACAGTCCTGCCATTTCCCAAGTAAACCCTGTCTGGTGATGAATGACAATATGAAAACCGATTGTTACATCTGACACATTGGGAAATGGAAAGACTCTCTGCTTTTCAGCAGCTGCACAATAACGGCAGCTGGATTTGTTATGTGCAAAATGCACTAAAAGGATTCCTGAAATACATTCACAGGGTTTTTCCTGCAGAGAAAATGGTGAAGCGGCCACCTTGGTCAAATGAATGAGTCGACACTGGAAAAGATGCTGCCAAAACAGCCAAAGAGGAATAAAAGATCTTCAATTGTCCTCAAGTAATTTCCCGATAAGAGCATCGATTTGTGTTCACGGATGTATTGAAAGAACACACAACATGCTAAATCAATAAATTTTTCCCTCCACCGACAATACAAATGTGTTCGGCAGCAATTGCATATTTCTGCTCTAACATGTGAATATCATAATGTTAAATGTCAGTATAACCTCAAGTTAGTTAAACCTGCATCATCTGTTAAAACGGAAAAACAATCTTTGTATGGCAGCCTTTAAAAAATATAAAGCCTGGCCAAAACAAAAAAGTCTACACTAGCCAGCAAATAGTTCTGATTCTTTATTAAATAGGTACTGCATTGATTACTGCAGCACACTTTTAACTGATGCAGTAGAGAGCATAAAGACTGGACTGTATTTCATTGAAAAAGGTTACATGGTTTGATGAGTCCAGACTGACTGACTGTCCTGAGTGATGGGTAGATTAAGATGATGCGAATACCCATCATGCCCAGTGCCTTCAGTACAAGCCTGAGGGGGCAGTATTATGATTTAGGGATGCTTCAGATGGTCAGGTCAAGGTTCAGGAATATTTTGAGTCTAAAAATTATTGAAATAAATGCAGGGTCCTTGCATACGCGTATCCAAATAGTGTGTGCTGTAATAAAAGCTAAAGGTGGTCCAAGTGTGGGACTTTTTTTTGGCCACACTCTGTAGGTACTTGTTCCCATTTAAGGCATCTATAGTAGGGATGGAAATCCCCACCACTGAGGCTGATTCAATGTGCATCTTGATACTTTGCCAACGACATGATACATTAACAACAGAGTGAAGCCCATTACATTCATTACCTCTGCCCAGGAGGTTATGTGATCGCCCAAGTTTGTGTGTATGTTTGTTCATTCGTTCGCTGCAGCAACTTCAGCCAGCCACAAGGGGGTGGAGGTCTGCACTCTGAGTGCTTTTCTAGTTACATTTGTTTTTAATCTCATTCTCTGCTTATACGATACATTTATTTAGGCAATTTCTTTTTGGCCTCTTCATTAAAAAAAACTATAAGAACAATTGGTGCCAGGATCCAACTGACTCCATTGATCCAACTGATGCTATCATGTCTATACGTCTCCTGATGTCACCATAGACAAATTTTGGCCATTTTAAGTAAATGAGAAGGGGAAAAAAAAAGGATTTTAAAAATTCCCACAATGTAATGATTGTAATCCCATTTATTCTGGGTCACTGGCAATATATAAACCCAATTTGGTATGAATTCAACCAATAGTTTTGCCGCTAGAGTGTTAGAGAAACAAACAAACAAACAAGACAAAACAAATCAAAAACAATGTCCCTTGCCTCCTCTTCGGGGGGGAGGTAAAAATGGGGCATTCACAAACAGTCCTTTTACTAATAACACTCTCTGTCTGTAATTTTACAATGTTTTAAAACACACTTTAAAAAAATTAACTACTAAGTATTTCCCAGTATCAACAAGCAACAGCAGTGGAATATCCACCAGTTTTTTCCCACCAGTACAACACGTCACCATTCAGAGCTAAACAATCCCTCCTCCCATATTTGAAAATCAATAAACTTTTGACTTGTGTGTCTTCAGAGGTATCCTGAATATCTTTTCTTCACCTTTGTCTTGTGTCCCTCCATGTTTGCTGCTTCCTAACTGCGGATGTGCCACCTGGCTCCCGTATGTTTTAATAACAAAACCCTAAAAAGATAGTGATGGTGCATTCAAGGCACCTCAAAAACACAGGTGCAGAGGAGATAAACTATGTAATAATCAATGTAACCATGGGTTTTACCAATGCAGACAAGCTAAGAAAGATACACTGTGTATTTAGCCAGCAGTTGTATCTGATGCACACTGAAGATACCAGTGCAGTTGCATTGCAGACATCCGTCTCAAACCACTGATTCAAATTGGCAAATCTCTTCATCCCAAATCTACAGAGCCACATAAATGTTAGCAATACTGGTTAAGTTTTATAAAATGTAAATAAAATGTTCACTTTCTCTCTAAACATCTGCAGCACATGTTTAATCTTCTAATCACAACCTTCATATAAAAAAGCTCTAGACACATACAATGAGATCAAATGTTTACCTACTCACAATGTTCATGGTGACTATAAAATACCCCAACCAAGAGGTGCACAGGAGCTTTTAGAGTAGTTTCAGTTAGTTTAGTTCATTATACTCTGGACAATCCCAAATCATTAACAGTAAAAAGGGCAGCTTTTGCCGACATGGCTAGTATCCTGCTGTAGTTCCCAGTCTGATGACAATGGGTAAAAAAATAAATAAATATATATATATATATATATATATATATATAAAAAATCAGAGTACAATAACTAAAAAAAGTTAAGACAGCTAAGAGACAAGATAAATCAAAGAGAACAGTGAAGCATCAGTGTAATCATACAGAGACAGCACATACAAGTTTTCTTCTGTGGCTAAAAAGCAACAGTTGTCCTGCTAAGGATGTTTGACAATCACAGTAAATTCCTTCAGCTTCCTCTATCTTCCTTGAGGAAGTAGAGAAGGCTAGTTCAAGTAAGAACAAGATTATATAGTATAAAATATAGTGAGAAAAATAGGCTTTGTCAGGTTTTTCATTTTACCTCAAACAATGCAAGTGCTCAAGTCAAAATGATTTGACTGATATTATGTTGGATGATATACCCACGTCACTACTGAGGCAAAAGTCAACCTAACTTCCATATAGATGAAGCCAAACGTACCAGTTTGTGTAGAGACTGGTAATGGTGGGCTCTCCATGGCTGTCCAGGTGCTGTGTCTGCTGCAGCAGGACATTGTTAAAGACCCGGGTGATGTCAATAGTGACATAGTTCTCTATGGACTGCAGCACAGTCATGTAGGCCCGGACGCTTGTCAGCAGCTCACTGGGCTTGGCTATCTCCTGAGTAGCCTGGTTATACATGGTCATTCCCACTATAGACCTGGAAAGAAAGAGGACATTTAAGAAAATGTGACATGGGGGAAAAAAAAGTCCAATATTCCCAAAAACATCTGAATCCCAATACAACAGTAGTCTCTCTTTTTAGTCTGACAAATGTACTATATGTAACGTCAATGTACTGCTTATATTCTTCCCTTACTAGTTGTATCTGATGGGAAAATGATCTACCAATTAATGCGAGTACTAAGAATTTCAAATGATGTAATTCAAATGTAGAAAGAAACATAACATGCGCTGCACTTTTAAAACCCCTCGGCCAAATATAGTGTAAGATTCTGTTGAAAGTTACCGCCCTACAATTTAGATTAGATTGTTTTTTGTGTAAAACTTATTACATACATATTTATAGACCGCTGCTACATGATGTCAGGGGTCACAAGATCATATTTACACGGCCATATTGGAGGACAACATAAAGTTAGAAAGATCAGTGCCAGGCTTAAGACAGACAGTTATACTTAATAATTGTAGTCATGGTTAACTTTTATAGAGTAATAGGCGGCTAAAACAGAGCAGGACATCGTGAAAATAAGTATTTCTATAAGATCCCCTCTGTTTTAACCAACCAGGGAGAAAAATATAAGGAACTCAGTGCCCAGAGACAGAGTATCGAGTATGGTAGTAGATCTATGGTCACCTGTTGGCTGTATATTATGTAAAACCATTATAAGCGGTGAACAATAGGGATGGTACAGGTTACCCACAGTTTAGTACATATTGCAGTTCTTGGGTTGTGTGGGTTTAGGGATGAGGGCCGGCTGGCACTGGACTCTGAGCCCAAGAAGCTGTGTGCTGAGCCCCGGGGCTCAAATGGGGCTGGGTGCAGTGTATGGCTCTGGCTGTGGTGTCTGGCTCTGGCCAATATCCTCTGTTCTGGCTTGACAGGACACCAGCTGGCCTCTGCAACCTGGCCGTACCAAGAACCCTGACTCAACAGCCGCAACAGTTGAGTCAGGGTCTATAGGTCTACTCTGTATAGTGGTTGTGATATGTTATTAATTTTAGGTGTTCCTGCTCCCACTCAGCACATATATTGTTAAGGGTCAACACATCAATCACAGACAGTTTGTAAAGTCAGGGTTCAAGGTTTGAAAACAGTCTACCATATAAAAATGATACACTGTTACTAATAATCCATAGAAGATATCTTATCTCTAATAAAGCAGCTGCTAAACACACATTCTGTCACTCTGTTACCTCCACTCTTGTCTTCTAATATGGCAGCATATCTATTTATTTATGGTATTGATGACGATAGTGGCAGCGGTCTATATTTGAAAGTACTCGAATATTATAACTGCACAAGGCCATTTGATCTTAAAAAAGTGGGTCAAGGTGACCTATTTTCAATAGGCTTCTGCTCCATGACAAGATGCATCCACACTATAGATTTGGTACCGATATCTCAATGCATTCTCCAGATAAGCCATTTATGTCGGTGCATGGGCAGACAGCTGGACAGACAGATGACAAAATGATTACAATACTCCTCAGCCAAGGGATTAAAAAAAAAAAAAAAACAAGGTATGCACTTGACACAAAAAAGTTCCTACATGTCTCTTTGAATTAACATTTACTTGGTAAATCGGATCTCCAGGTGTGAGGTCAGGTACTCTCTCGGTGTGAATGTGTGCTCCCAGACCACCAAGTTGGGTACATAGTTGATGGAAAAGCAGAGTTCAGATAGTGCTGTGTGGAGTTTATCCAGACTGAAAAAGAAGGAAAAAAGAGGAAGAAAAAAAATAATAATAAAAAAAAAAAAAAAAAAAAAAAAAAAAAATCAGTATTCGAAAAATTACGAATGGAACAAGACCCATATTGTGTCTTTTTCTCGATGCACTAACTTGGTGACCAGTAGTCTGTTCTTCCTCATGCTCTCCACTCCCGGTTTCTCCCTCTCTGGTTCACCTTTCTTCCCCGTTGCCTTCTTGCTCTTCTTGTTCACTGCCTGGCTGATGGTTTTCGCACAGTGCTTTGGAAGCAGCTGGAGCAGAGGACAGACAGGAGCAAAGAAAAAAAAAATAAAGATGAGATGGAAAAATACTGATTATTCATGACCTGGAAGATTTTCTTTTCTTCTTTTAAGTAAGAAGTGAATATGCAGACAGGTAAACTTAAGAAGCTTTTAAAAGGTGCACATCAGCAAAGGCATCACATTATTAATGTGACAGCATGTAATATTATGCAGTAGATAAAAATGGCTGGATGCAATCCCACGCATTAGTTTTTATCTGTGCATGAGCACTACTGAAGAAAAGAGTAAAGTTTCAAATTGTATTTGGCTGTCACCATTTTGGGTTCTTTTGGAGTCAGACGTGAGTATATCCAGACTAGAGGATAGAGCTGGGGAAGCACAAAGCATGGCTGTTGCTAAATTACCCATAGCTAACCATATTTAACTAACTTGGTGAAAATGGTGACCACAGAAGGGAAAATTACATTAAATACCACCAGTATGTAAATGTGGACTTTTAAGAAAATAAAAAAACTTGGCCACACTTATGTTAAGGTCACTTAAGGTCACTTACTGATAACAATTGTTTCACTGTGATACTTTTAATTGTATGATAAGTCAGGATGGGTTTGTTCCTACCTGGTCACTGAGTGTACACTGCTCGGTACAGATGTCAGTAATCAGATTTCTGGCCTGTTTAGCCATCTCATCCAGAAACATATTGCACAACGACAGGCTTCGATCACCTATGTGGTGACGCTGTTGGGTAAGAAAAGCAAAAAGGTATACATACTAAAAACCATATTAAGACCAAAAATTTAGGTTTTATGTACTATTGCTGATAAGTATATATATATATATATATATATATATATATATATATGACAAGTATATATGACTAGTATTGTGTATCACCACCTCCTCAGGACAGAGCTCATGTGTACAGGACATGAAGTGTGTGCAGAGCAATGGGAAGCAGATGGAGTGCCGGCTCTGGGAGGGAAGCTCCAAACACTGCTGGAACATTTTCTCAAATGCACGGCTGTAGAAGCTGTAACCAGAAAAACACAAGCAAAGACATATAAAGAATTAAATACAACATAGACTGCAAATAAACTCCCAAGTGGTTTCAGTTGATCCTTCATTTGTGTGCGATTTGATTGTGGTTTGCATGCACAGACTAGTGTGTGTTAATGTCTGACCAGAAAATGGATAGGTCTGATGTTTCCACCAGCATTTCCACCAGCGAGTCCACCATCTTGGTGTGGAAGATGATGGTGTTCATCATTTTACCAAGTTCCTTGTGGTCAGCTATACCAAGACTGGCTTTAGAGACACTTGTGTAAGCCTAGGGAACAGATACACAGAGAACAGAAGGAATAACAAATCAGCCCATTGTATTTTGTGTGGTGGAGTGTTTTTTGCGCCACTAGCTTTAGCTTACCATTACCATTAGCTTACTCCATTTCTAAACTAAATCAACTATTTTGCACACTGTTGGAGCTGTAGAGGATGCAGTGTTTCCTAATCCTTACAAAGACCAGGGGTGTCAAACTCCGGTCCTTGAGAGCCGGTATCCTGCACGTTTTAGAAATTCCCTCTTCCAGAACACCTGGAAGCCATTACATCATTATCAAGCTTCTGCAGAGTATGATGATGAGCTGATCATCAATTGAACCACCTGTGACATAGACTGAGAGCCCAGTGGTTTGTGGCCATAAGTATGTCTCATAATAGTGTGACAACCTGCATCACCACTGAGCCTTAATTTCGAAGAGCGAGCAGAGCATCTCTCTGTTCTCAAACTATCTGTAATCACAAAGGTCTTACCTTTGACATTCGTGCTAGACCAGGGTTAGGGTTAGGGTAACCCTAACCCTAACCCTATGAACAAATGACAAGCTCCTGACACAAAACAAACTGACAAAAACTTCACATAAGCAAAAACAATTTTACACTATGAATCTTCCAAGTTACATATTCCAATACATTTGTTGAGTGTACATACCTGCAATCTGAACCAGTCGAGTCTCATGCCTCTGAAATCAAACACCTCTCCATCCTCCACTGAAAAACATCAAAAATATACATAGTTTCTTAAACTGTTGTTTAAATCTTACATTTTTAAAAGTATAACTTCTGGGTAGTGGCGGGCAGTCTGGGCAGATGCTCGTATGACAAGCCAAAGACACCTCTAGTCTAGTCTCTGAAAATTACAAACAAGGGGTTCCTCATATTTCTGGAGGATTTCTGCAGTTACATTTTTTAAAATTTTGCTACAATTAAAAAAAAAGTTCTTTTCTATTTCTTCAGTGACAACAAAATAACATAAACTCCTGCATATTAGAGTGGACATTTGGCACACTTCTAACGCTGACAGATTATAATGTATAGAAACTTAAAATATCAACTTCAAGAGAGTTTAATGCACATCCTTTCCTACCAACATTAATCCTTAATTACCTATGAGTCTGCAAAACAATATTATTATACCCATTTAAAATGATCAATGGTAGGTAGAGGCCATTCTTTGTTTAGTGAGTAGATCTGTATAATTCCTCTGACTAGTACTTTGTGCCTTGTACCTGCTATGGAACATTAATAATATTGCCCCTTCTTATTCTCTTAGGGATCTTAATACATTTAACTCAAACAGTTTACCTTGTTTGACACTGAGGGAAGTCATAGTGTTGACAAAAGAAGACATAATTATAGATTCATCCTCTGGACACACAGACAGATTCTGCCAAAGAGAGGATAAAATATATGTTGTTAAGGTATTCAAATCAAAGAGCTCAAAGAACAATCTCATCTGAAATGTCATCTAAAAAACTCCATCACCAGTACCAACTCAACTGTGACAATGAGCTACTTTTAGAAAGATTTGTTTCTGTAAGATTTGGTATAATAAAGAAACAAATGCTTCTGAAAATAGCAGTCACTAAGGATCAATTAGATGGCAGAGTATATAAATGATTTCATTCATTCATTTTGTGTCATTTCTGTATGCATGTACACTACTTTTGTGTTCTTACCTGAACCAGTTCATTGAGCACCACCGCATCAAACCCAGACAGGTACTGGACATAGTACCTCTGCATTACAGGACCGTACTTCCTGACATGAGCTCGGAGCTCCTCCATGTAGAAAATCAACTCTGCTATGTGTCTACAAAAATGCATACAAATACACACTGCAACTATACTGAGACAAGAGCAGCAAAGGCATCCAAGTAGAAAATAACACAAGTACAGTGCAGAGTGTAAGTATATATTTGTATGTGTTCAGGCGGGTGTGTGTGCATACTTGTCAATGAAGTCGTCTGTGCTTTTCTTCTGGATGTTGTCTGCATGTCGAAGCAACCAGATAATTTCATCACGGGCGAATGACAATGCCATGAACACAAACAATGCCTAGGAGAATGGAAAGAAACAGAAATGGAAACAAATATAGAAAGAAAGGGAGAGAGGCAGGCAGGAAATATCAAAACTAATCCCTAATAAATAATTTAAAAATGACCTCAGTGTTAAGGACCATCCTTAGAGATGACCTGATTTAATCAATTTCACATCTGTAAGGGGCATAATAAAATAGTGATACACATTATTTTATGTGCAAATATACATAGCAACCTCTGGCCACTATACAACTGTTACAATCATCACCAGTGTCATTATATTGGACATTTATGTTTTTGTACTGAATGTTAACCATCCATCTTCAGTACCCATTTTATCCTCACTAGGGTCACGGGGGTCGCATGGAGCCTATCCCAGCTACTTAAGGGTGAAGGCGGGGTACACCCTGGTCGCCAGTTCATTGCAGGGCTGATATACACCTCACTCACACCTATGGGCAATTTAGATTAACCGAGGAGGAAGCCGGAGTACCCGGAGAGAACCCACGCAGACACGGGGAGAACATGCAAAGACAATCAGACCTTTACGCTCATGTCTCACACTAGTGAGCGTCACTCTGTCCTGTGCCGTAAAAAGCAGAACTCCCAAGTTTACTACCAGTCTGATTCAAACAGACGTGGGCTTTGAGATCTGTGCTTTTTGGAGCAGGAGAGATGCGGCGCTTAAGGCAGCTTTTTTCTTTCTTTGTACTTTCGCAGCATTCAGAATTCGGAGTTCCACAGCAGGTTATTTATTTAATGCAAAAAAAAAAAAAAAAAAAAATCTGTGAACCGATAAATAACTTTTGGAGTGAACCAGCAACCAATTCAGACGCAATTTTGGATGGGTCCAGCCATTATGTGCATCGATGCAGTTGCATCGTTAATATTCAAACCGATTACCGATTCACATCGATAATTTTCAACACCCCTAATGGAAATAATATGACTGCAGCGGTTCCCAAATTCTATCAGCTCAAGACTCTACACATACATTTAATTTCTCCTGAGAACCTATCTTTTTCCCCCCCCAACATTTTCATCTTACATTATTAGGGCCCGAGCACCGAAGGTGTGAAGCCCTATTGTTTTCGTGCTGTTTATTTTTATTATTATTATTATTATTATTATTATTATTATTATTATTATTATTATTATTATTATTATTATTATTAT
>JAQQZY010000008.1:1392543-1415002 GCA_030068375.1 Ostorhinchus rueppellii
CATACATACATACATACATACATACACACACATACACACACAAAAAATATAAATGACTTTTTTCCATAGAAATAAAATCTGTTTATACTCAGACATTATCAGGTCTTAATATCAGTATTAGCATTACAATGTTTACTCTACCTGTCTCTTCATAAATAGTAACTTTCTTTAAACTATGTGTTATATACATAGTTCACCAATATAGCACAGTAAACTTTCCATTTTTGTGTCTTTCCTCAACTTAGAATTCCCTAAGCTGATAATAAAAAAAAACTAATTCATCTTTTAATAAAAAAAAAAGTAAATTAGTTTCTGAGTTTAATTTGTAAGTACAAATATGTCTGAGAAAGTTCAACTTAAACTTTTCTTATATAATTTAACAAAGAGAATCACTGTTAAGTAGAAATACAGCTACCTTAAACTACAGTACATCAGATAACTCATAATACCGCAAACTATTTTACTTTGGTAAAACATTTCTATTTAGTGTATTAAATTAACAGTACTAACTTTTTCTGTTATGTACATTTTCTTCAACCGCCACAGTTGTAAAGCTAAGAAAAACTGAAGAAAATGTCTGACCAAAGTAAAATTATAGAGCAAAGCTAGATGACTGTATCTTGACTTTTTCCAGAAATCAGTCAAGTTTAGTCAGGGGCGAGGTGCAAGATTTGTTCAGCAAGCAAAACCCCAAAAATGAAAACCTTTGGAAAGCATTTCATCTGAAAAAGTTTTGCTTGCTTGCCCCCCCCCCAAAAGACATTTGAAAAAAAAGTGCATGTTAAAAGCAATCCGTCAGTCTCCATCTTTCTCACTTTTTAGATAACGTATTGTATATAAATTGAACCAAGCAAAGTGTGTTTGAGTTCTAAACTGCAGAAATTGAGCACAGTGTAAAAAGTAAGAAAAGGAAAGTGTATAATGTGATCTGAACTGCAGCTGCACCAAGGAGTGAAGATGTCAAATTATTAAAGCTTTGTTACACATTTATGCACTTCTGAAAAATAGAGGGTATGGAAATAATGTCATACATGGCAGAAGTCACTGAGCTTTGCCACCACTAAGAGAGCAGAGAGACTCATTTACTCAACGGGTCTGTTTTAGTGTAATAAAGTTAAATTCCATGAAAATGTTTACATTTACAAACTATCATTTTGCAAAACATGTGAATAACCCCAAAAAAGATGAATCTGAAATGTTACAAGAAAAATACATGGAATTTAAACAATATTCTGCCTGTTACTAAATGCTTTGTGTATTTGTAGATCCACTGTTACCTGTAAGTTTTAATGTACATGTGTAAATAAGAGGAGGCAAAATATTGTTAAAATTGCACATATTTTTCAGGTTGTTTATGTTATTCACATTTTTATAGGATAGTTTGTAGATGTAAATATTTGTGATTTTATTTTCTTATTCTAAAACAGAGCCCACTTGTGATCATATTGGGCTGTATGTGGGGCCTGTACTAAAATGAGTTGGCACACCTGCTCTAATGGATTATAAACAATGGCTAGTAATCTGAAGTGTTTATCAGCCCCCCCCACAGCATCAAATATAATTGATCTTAAAGATGACCATTTTAACAAAGATCTGCCCAATTAAATATCTGTAAAAGTGACTAAAATAACCATTGACAAATATACTGGATGCAAATTTTGAGTTTTTAGTTTACCTCAAGTCCGACTGCATAATATCTAGGAAGCATGATTTATGAGCTGTGCTTCTAGAAGGATGGAGATGTTTTCCATCAATTTTGAGGGACTGCCGTTATGTCCATCTTTGTATACTCAAAAGGTAACCGAGACACTTCAGAGCATTGCTGGCGAGTTATGTGAGATTTTGCAAATTGCTACCAACACTACAGTTGTCTCGTGCAGTTTATCATTTGGCTGACATTATGTTATATTAATTTTAATATAACACTTTACACAAACACTAATTTGCACTGGTAGGCTAAAGCTGAGAGCCAGCTGCATACATTAGCTAATGTTCAGAGGTGGGAACATTTAGCTAATATACTATTTAATTTTCTGTCTGATAAAAATGATATTGTGCTTTTAGCTGATTACAAGCAAAGTGTAGCTTGTTGCCTTTCTAATGACAGTCTTCTTAACCATGTACTTAACATGTGTCTTAAGTTGTAATGTGTTATGACACCAACTGTTCAGTTAATGTGAAAGTAACGGACAACAACTGTCAAAGCCTGCATGACTTGGCATTGCATTTCCCTGTATTGAAATTGGGTAGCTGACATATACATATCATTAAACTTGATTCCTGTCACAACAGCATTTGTGGATCCCCAGTTCTTTGGTAAAGCTAAAAGCATCACTGTTGAGTGTAGGGGATTTGTTTTATCCATAGATTTTTCTCTTCTAAATGCAGCACTGTTGTAACATGTTTTGCCACTTAGTCTGACTGACAGGGCTTGTTCTGGTGGGAAAATACGATGCGTACCCAGTATAATAGAAATTCACCCAAAAGATAAATGTAGTCACGAACACTCCTTAGTGCAGACAGCAAGCCAAGTCATTCAAATATCCAAACATCTTTCATTTATCTAGTTAGCCAGAAGCAGTTAAACCAGGCACGCAGTCACTCAAGTTGATGGAGGAGAAAGTAAAAACGTTGCCAGCAGAGAAGATAGAAAGCAGAGCAAAGCAAACGAGATGCCAACACAGCTTCAAAATAGATAAAAATTACAGTTCTACAAAACTTAAGTACATGAACTAAAATACAAAATTTACAGAAACTTAGATACAAAAACTTACCAAAAAGCACAAGTCCGGTATAAGCCAAGTTTAGCATGCAAAACACAAACAAACACAGAAACAAAGCAGAAATCAACGTATGAGACAATATTTGCACAGTTATACTGAATAAAGCAGTTAGCTTGACGTACATACACACATCCTCATATGCGCAAACACACATATACTTTGTGCTAAAGGACAGTTGTATCACACAAACATATATCACCAGAAGCTACAAGCTAAGCTAACAAGTAAAGCTGAAAAAAAAAAAAAAAGATGAGTAATGACTGTTAGGATCACAGCACACTCATACTGAAACATCACTCTGGACCTGCAGACATCTTTTAACTAATCATTAACAGAGGAATGGCAAATGGTTAAGTGCATGGATGACCCACTGCATAAAACAAAAAGATATCTGGAAATGTATACATGTCATGAAAAACATGGGTTGGATTTTCACATTCACTCAAATTATCCAATGCCTCTCTTCTGCTCCTCACCAGCTAAAACAGCATAGTAAAATCATTAGCCAGCATAACAAACTAACCAGTTCCCACACAGGCATCAAATAAGCCTATGTTTGATATGTACAGCAATTTTGTGTTTTGTGCACGGTCAGAATTTAGTCGTAATATGTGAGGATTTATGAGTTACTTAGGGAATCTGACATAGGAATTTCGGGTAGGTGAAAGATGGGGTAAGGGGGCAGAAGATTATAAGTTAAATTTCATCCACTCCTTTTCGAATGTTTGACTTTCTTTTATATAATTCTTTTGTTCTTTGATTTTCATGTAATATTAGAAATAAATAAAACAAACATAAGCATATTGATAAAGATCCTTAAAAAAAACTCATTTTACATGAGAATATGTCACTAGAAAAAGGACATGTAGCATAAAAGGGATTCACTTGGTTTTATGTCCATCCGAGTGTATAAACCAAAAGTGTTTATATAATAATCAGGGACATTTAAGACCTTTACAGACAAGTACAATTCATTTTCATGACAATATTTCTTGGAATACCATTTCCCCCTTTATAAATGTACATTTTATGCAATAAATATGCAATGATTTTATTGCATAAAAATGTATGACAGAATAGAAATATAGTGAATAAAAAATGTATTACATTTAATATTTTATAGACAAATGATACCAACAGTCATTCCTCAATGCTCAGTGGTATCTATAGTGTTGAAGTTTAGTACTCTGTCCTATTTCACAATCAACACAGATGGTGGAACCCCCCCCCCCAACCAATCGTGCTGTGTGGAAAACACCCCATATCAAATCAAGGATGTGTAACCTGATGACAGGTTACAAGAAATGACACCGAAATGATGACAATAATCTGACCTGAAGTAGCATCACCAAATGATAAGACTATTAGAACAGTGAGGGGTTTCTGTAAAATTAGCATCACGTGAATTAAAGCACTTTGGACTGGGGTGCATCTTTTTGGGGAATAGGAAAATCCTTGGAGCTCACATGGACTTTATCAGAGCTCTTAATGACATTTAATCTTTTTCCCCCTCAAGAATGCCATGGTACGGATCTATTCAAGCTGCCAGTGTGAAGAGTTCTGATGTAAAATAATTTACACTTGATGATTTGTCATATTCTGATGTGTCAAGGCCTCTATTCAACACAATGATCATCATTCCAAAATATGAGAATAAAAAACAATTTCACAAAAATGGCAAAATAATGTTATATTGTAAAAATCTGAGTTTCCTGACTTTTACTGACTTTTTTATATATCCTCTGCTCAACCTTCAACGAAACACTAGAACTAATGAATAACAACAAAAATTATTTGCACCTTTTAGGGTCACAGGTTAAATCAAACTGCCAAAAATTCACATATGTCAAAAAAATATTAAAATAGGGCAATGTGTGCATTTTGTCTATGGCGGAGATATCCATTCAATTTTATTGATTCAGCTTATCAATTACAGCTCCTGCCTCAGTTCCAAAATAGTTAAATTGTAAAATCTTACTTTTCTCTTCAGTGTTCACTGAACAAGGTATTGTACAACATCAAGAAACAAAGGGTGACCTGCTGACTTCTGCATTAAAAAAAACTGAAAAGAATTATAAAGGTCAGTTTAGAGAAGTTGCTTTTGGAGAGACTATTTTAGTATTCTGGCAAAACACTGCAGCCAATATTAACATCTGGCAAATTATATTTGATTAAGATTTTATTATTTAAAACATGCCCATTAGGTCGTAATGTTTCAAATCATTTTTCTTCTCAACTGCTTTGAGGTACATTAACCTGACACTTGGTAGGCAAGTCGTTATAACTGTAATGTTGCTGACATGAGGACAGCAGAGGCACTGTTGATCTTATGTTTCTTGCTTTTGTCATCCATTCCCTGGATCAGCACCCTCCACAAATGTTTATTCTGATACTCACTCTATGCTCATAACGGAACAAAACAAGCAACTGACATTGAACTAACTAGTTCCACATATACTGCACTTTGTCTTGTGGCTGTTTTCTAAAGTGAAGATACACTTACACGTGTTTCCTGGGGAACATTTTACACACCATTAATGATAGTTGCCATGCATGCTCGTTCTGGCTAGATTGCTACATATATAATAAGAGCTGAAAAGAAAATGGATAGTCACAAACTTTCTTTAAAGCAGCGGTTCTCAACTTTTTTTGAACAAACAGCCCCCTCACCTCATCATGAGCCTTCTAGAATAGAATGTGGAAGATGGTGGATGAAATCCCGGTCCAGGCAGTAATTTTTTTTCTGCAAGTAAGTCCACCGTTGGATAGAGATACTTATACATGATGATGAATAACTGTGACCAACTCTCCATATTTGTGCCTGAACACCACCCTCTCAGCTTTCTAGTTCAAAATGCCCTCTGATGTTGTCCAAACACCCTATGAGGAGGTGTAGCACCCTCATTAAGTAACCCTAGTTTAAAGTTTTGGTTCCCAACCTTAATAAACACAATCAAAATAGTGTACAGACACTTCTCTCGCTCACATAAAACGTGTAGACTTAGATGGAAGTGTACTTACATTGTTATTCCGTGTCTCCACAGCAGGAAACTTCCGGACAATAAATTTTACGGCTGACTCCAAGTTCTTATCAACGAGATAGGAGGGTTTAGCCTTGGGATCCCCGCACGCCTGGAAAACAGAAGACAGGGGAGGTGATGATGGGGAGATGCAACAAAACATACAGCATGTATTCTGTCCTTCAGCAATTCTACCTGATTTCATTTGTGTTACTCCACCATTTTGTTTACATCAGGCATGTTAGACGAGTAGTCATCAACGGGAAAACATTTAGTGCTTACAGTGAAAACTGGTTTATCTCGGCCCAGGAAATGGCAAGGATTCAGGTGAATGAAACACTGACATTAAGTGAAAATTCAGACCAGAGGCATATTCAAAACATGAAAACGAACACACACCTCTGCAATCTCATTTGTCATTGAGATGCAAGGATCAACAGGGAGAATCCAGTAGGAGATTTTCCACTTTTGCTGACTTTTAGATCATCACAAAAATGGAAAGTTTGACAGTTTGTGAGTTTTCATGTTTGGATAAACCAGATTTAACTGTTGTAGAAGCTTGAGCAAAATGCCTGAACAGATCAGTGACTTCTGCCCTTGTGGTGTGTAAAGACCTCAGAGAGCTGATTGGACATGACTCCAAGAAAACTTTAAGCCAAATTGGAAATTAAAACTACTTTTTTTTTTTTTTTTTTAAAATAGCATCAGCCACCTGAGGACATCGATTGTTCAGAAAGGCTGAGAACCACCGAGTGTGTCCCAGGTAATGAAGGGTTTCAGTTTCAAACAATGTCGGCGAGCCTTCACTGTTAGTACCACCGCATGACAAGCAGCATGATCTGATGGACGGGGCAGTGTGAATGCAACGGGTGAAAGAAAGAGAAACAAACAAAAGAGGAGAAAGTGACAGAGAGGTCAAGTGAGAAATGTCAGAGAAAATGATGTGACTGAGGAAAGACAGATTAAGTGTTAAGCGAGAGAAAGCCACTTTTTAGGAATGTTTTCTGGGATCAAAATAATATCAAAACCTATATTTGCTCTTTTATAATTTTACTCATACTAGGTCTGGGAAACATCAATTTAATGCTATTAGTCAGATTACTGATTTTTAACTAATGTGAAAGACGCCGATAAGCTCGAATCCTTTCTTGCTTAACAATAATTCAAAATGTATCCTGTTTGCGTGTTCCAACCATCAATTAATCTCAACTATTTTCCTCAATAATTAATAACTTGCTTGGTCAATTAATTACTGCAAAACTGCAGATACGCATTTCCAGAAGCCAAAATAAACAATCTCAAACGTTTTGATCCACAACCCGAGGCATTTCTGTTTATTGTTGTAAAAGAATAAACACTCAACATAAATAAATTTTAAAATCCTTCAATTAAAGTTCAATTAAAATTATCAAAACAGTTCAATATATGATCATGAATGTTTTTGAAGTCACTGCCTAAAAGTCATGCTTTATTTTTATTTTTAACAATAATGCATATTAAAATTAGTGCTGCTTTGGTTATTATTTGGTGATACTGCCCATATATGGTCCACAAAACGAATACTTTTGACTCAAGTTCATGTGGGCAGAAAAAGATGTATTTATGGTCAGTCATCCACTGCACCAAAAAAAAAAAAAATGTCTTACAAAAATCCCTCAGCCCTAACTCATTTTTCACGTGTTGCCATATCAGCCCAGCTCTGGCAAGAAGCAACGTTGCTCATGCATTATGGGTAGTGTAGTAGTGGATGGTGAGGTAGATGTGGTCCATGCACAGGCCATAAACTAAGCAAGTGTGTAAACTTTGCTGTCAAAGCAGAGGAACAATCCCAGAAGGAGTCTGTGCCTTTAACCATTCTTAGGATTCAGTTCCTTGTGGTTAAGTTTAGAAAATGGAGGTATGTTTAGAAAAGCCATAGGAGGCAACATGGAAATATCAAAAATGTTAACAACTATGCACTGTAATCTCTCTGATTCAGAATAACACACCAGAGCTAATGAGTCAACAACCATTACATGGGGTTTCAGTTTGAGTGACCATGATTTTCCAGAATTGGCCAAGACAAAATGAAAACACCAACCACTACATACATGCTAACTCACAGGAGAATAGTAGGTCAACTGACAACCCAGGTTTTAAAGAGTGATGAAGCTCAACTTAACACAGTGCGATCAGTGAGGTCAGTGCAGTTTAGCCCTGTGACAACAAAGGAGATCAGAGTTGGGTGGTGGTTCCCGAGTGCTTTTTGACAGCTGGGTGTGGTCAGGGCAACAGATTCAAACCTCACAAATATCTCACTGCTGTCTCCACTTGATCTGATCCAGAAACCCTATTTGTTAGACACATGTCCAAAAATCAGGCTACATCCTATTGCCAGCCTTTCAAAGCAATTTACATCAGTATCTGGGGTTGGAAGAATGAAATGTATAATCTTAAGTTTGATTTGACAAGCTATGAAAAAGAAAAATACTGTCTCCAAATCAACAAAAACCGATTCACAGAATCAGTGTCATATGATACACAGCTTTTGAAATAATGGAACCACTTCTACTAGTAAAACAAATAAACAAAAACAAAGGAAAATATTGTATTTAAATCAATGAAGATAAAAAAGTCCAAGCAAATAATGAACAATGGTAATTTTTAAGGTCTACTGGAATAAATTTGCAAGAGATCATCATTAAATAGAAAAATAAAATCACAGGTGGTCTAATAATAATAATTTCTAAAGCTGTGAATCATCATTTGCAAAACCCTAGAATTTAATATGAAAAATCAGATTCCAATATTTCATTACTAGTATTACAACTCAGTTCCAGGATCTTAAGTAAATAGCTTTGAAATATTAGTGATATGAAGTAGCCACATTTTCACACGTACATAGAACCAACTAGGCCTCCAGTATTATGCAGAAAATGTGTAGACCCTGAACACTTCATCACCCTTTAAACTCACACCAGGAACACAAGCTACCTCCAAATCTACATTAGAACCACTAAATTGTCTTGGCACTACAGGGTAAGAATCACTGTCTAGGTGTCATTTTGCATCTGCTTTAACTTGAGATGCAACATGGCTCAGGTAATGGGTATGGTTCCCTGGTTAAAAAAAACAAAAACAAAACCCTTAGCTACCTAACTAACTGGTACTAAAACAAATTACTTGGAATGTCGGAAAAAAAAAAAAAAAACATTAAAAAAAAAAATCACGGTGAGCTCTTCAGAGCTAGATCTGAAACACACCCTCTACTGCAGGGCCTCAAACACAGAACATTTGGACACTTGGGGGTTTGACAAAGAAAACAAAAACAATAATGCGCGCGCACACACACACACACACACACAAAACACCAACATGGTTTTGGAACTGAGAAATGAGACAGACTGGGCTTTAAGTCGCAGCTTGTTCCTCTGTGCCCTCTTCTCTCACACCTGACCAGATTTCCAACATTGCCACTGACAGGGAAATTTTGCTTAGGTGTGGAAAAATTTTTGTTTTTGTTTTTTCATTCAGGTAAAGGAACAAAGAATCAAGATGTGACTGCTGAAATCCATGCACCTGCCAAAGCACAAGCCTTGTTGTTTAGCTAATGCAATGCTCCTCTAACAACAACCAGCTTCACCCTAAAGAAAAAAAAAAAAAATCTGCTGTGGACTAGTCTCTAGGCTGGCCACTAAAATGTAGTTACCCTTTGACTCACACCAGGAAACTGCAGAGTGAAAAAACAAAAACTCTGTCAAGTTACAAGAGATCATTATTATGTCAACGTAAGAAGGGCTGCACTAGTGTTTTCCATGTTTTAGCCCAAATGCATAGTGCTCACATGTACTGCAACAGCTTTCCAACAGACAGATATCAAGGCTGGTCAGGAATGTGGACATGACACTGTGTCTTAAATCTTCATGTTCAGACAGGTCTGCTGTGATGACAGGTTTGTTCAGTGTATTTGTGTATCCATATCTCAGTTTTGTTGTCAGGCTTTCAGGAGTCAGGGCTGAAGTCCAGTAATAAACGGCTTTATTAATGTTGCATTTGTTGTGTTCACAGGGTGTCTACAGGTATCAAAAACTTGAACATATGCTCTTCAATACTTTTTTGGAGATCATTTTGACTATGAAACAGTGTACAAGATTTAAGAAGATTTCGTAACATCAAATTGCATAAAAGAATAAAATGAAAGCTGCTGTTTTTGCTACTTTGGGATGAGCCATTTATATCAGTGGTTTGAAAATCCAGTAGCTGAAGAGGACTTTCTTTTTATCAGTTGGATGGCATTAGAGTTAAGATCTATTATTATCATTATGTTTATTGAAGTCCACTCAACTAAAAAGCAATAAATGACTCTTACAAGGGACTTCTGTGCTTTTTTTCCTGCTCCCTCGTAATCTAGTCACTCACAAACTGCAAGTTCACCACTAGATGTCACTAAATATTACACACTGAACCTTTAAAGCTTTAGACAATTTTTTTTGTCATAGTCAAGCAATGCAGGTAAAGCCAAACTTAATTCATGTATGTGGTCCCAAGCAGAGATAGGTTTTATGTATGAATATTAAAGTGAGTAACCCATTTTGAAAACAAGTATAAAGTAGTTTTGCCAAGCTTTGATATATCAGCAATGTGAACTTTGCACAAATTAGCTTGACTGAAGTTGACAACAAGATAGACGAAAGGAATCAAATAAAAACTGTCAAAGCAAATCCAAGACTATTGATATTTAAAGCAAATAAATTATAAAATTGAACTTAGAGATATTTTTAGATGTCTCCTGCAAACACCCTGACTTAAAGCAGTGTATAACTTTGATCACAAATGTTTCTTCAAATTTGTAAAACCCCAGTGATAGCCCAATTATCACTAACCCACAAGTCTTTCTGTGTTACCGCACCTGAATCACTTGCCTCACGGTGAACAACTTCAAAGATGGTTGCATCACAAGCCACCTGTTTGTTTACATACCAAACCAAAAAGTCACTCGGGCCTTTATGGAATTCTTCACAGCCGCAGCAGCAGCAGCAGCAGGAAGAAGCAGTGTTTCCCTGTTTGCTACTGCTGCGGCCATACTAAGGCTGTATGGAATTTTGAAATGGCCCAGTGACAGTTTGGTTTTGGAAGGGAAGTGATTTAGGTGTATTAGCATGGAAAGACTAATGGATTGGTGATAGGGAGGCTATTATTCATGTTTTATAAATTCAAAAAAAAATTTCTGATGAAAGTCATATGCTCCTTTAAAGCTTTGTGGAAGTTTTGACTCCAATCTGGAGGGTCAGCTACTCAGAGTGACCAGTGTAAAGTATGACACAAATTGCTTCTATTGTCAGACATTATTTGACTTTCTACCCCAAATCTGACAGAAGTGGCACCGTTTGGAAGCTGACACTTAGATGTTGCAATCTTGGAAGCAGTAAAATGCAGTAATTTATAGTCCGTTCTGCATTACAGGTGACAATGACATGGTTTTATCGATGTCAATTAACAACAGTGGCAAACATTCAATGTAAACTGTGCATGTTCGGCAGAGATATTCATAACACATGGGTTGCAGTTAATGGGCTAAAACATGCAAAACTTCAGAAAGCACCCTATAATGTGGTTTCACACTAGAGTCTTTTGTTTTTATACATGTCGCCACACCATCAAAGTCTAATCAGATAATTTAGGTGTAATATATGCTGATGCATTTCTTCAGTACCTATAGAAGAATACAACAATTGAATACTCTTTGTTAAGCATCACAAACTACAAATAGGTCTTTTTCATGGAGTGGCATTGCCCATTAGTGCTTGCGGTGGCTAGTGCAATAAGCTGACTGGCTGGGTTTGGGTGGGGTGGGGGCTGATGGAGGAATGGATGGAAGGAGGGGGTGCAGTGAATGACAGACTGGGCATGGGAGTAAGCTGACAATCAGAAGTGGTCAGGGAGGAGTAAGGGTGCTGTTGCCTGGATACCAGAACAGACCTTAGTCTCGCCTCCTCCATCGGTTCTCCACTCCAGGTAGCAATTAGCATCTGAGCTTCTCAAACGGGACCCCCATATTGACAGGCATATGGCAGGGGACCCTAGAACAGATAGGACTGGGCCAGGGAAACCTCAGTCTGAAAACTAATTCTGTCTGCTAATTACTGAATGAAATATTCAAGCAGCCCATGAGACCCCTTTTCACTATTCATCAGAGTCCTTGTAAACCTCTTTGACCGGTGAGACGACGAAAAAACAAACTTGTCCTCGCTGAGATGAATTCGTTTTTGTCTCCATCAGTTCCTCACAGTTAGTGCTTTCATTTAACAGATTAAGTACTGGGAACAGAAGAAGAGCTGTAAAGAATGGACGGTCTCATGTGATTTGAAACAGAACCGCTACAGACTGTTAAGTACTGGCTGGTGGCCTAGACTGCCGTCTGAAAATAATCTTCCCTCATCTTTTTACATTTGTCAGAATTACATGACTTGTTCTCCAACAGGAGATTTAGTTTTAATGGGGTAAATGTGCAATTTTTCTGGATTTAACAATCATGTAAACTATAATAATGACTTGGGGGACACATTAACAGTAAAAAAACCTGCACACTGTCCACCTAAATAAAACATACCTTACAAAAAAAATGTGTATATACTTAGATCAGTGTAAAAAAATATGTGTAGTAAAATTACAAATACAGAACCACATGGATGTTTTACCGTCCTAACTAATATGTTGCAACTCATGGAGCAGCACCTTGATGAAAACTAGGATTTAAAAAAAAAAATCTGCTTCTCTGATCAAGGGACATGGTCAACATGAACAAATAAAGGCCAGACTCCATATGTTTTTGTGTTGGCCAAATCACAGCTCAACAAAAGGAACTGCCTGCATGACTACCAGTGCAAAAGTAAAATGTCATGGGCCTATAGATCTGAAGACTCTCTTACCAAACAGCCAACGTGTAAGAAAGAATTCATCTTATTAGTTGTGTCTTCTTATTGAAAATGTAAATTATGAGTCCATACTTTCTTTAGTATGTATTTTCTGTTGTTACTAGAAACCATGATTTGGTATTTTATGGGAATATCTGAGAAGGAGCAGGGGCTCAGTCCAAGTTTGGTAATCAGTCATGGAAAAGTAAAAGCTTTAAGAAAATGGAGATGTTTTGTTTTCAAAATGCTGTTGTTTCCATTTACACATTTTAAACTACACATCTTTTAAATACACAATTAATAAATTTCTGAAAACTAACCCACTGTTTGACAGTTTTTTTTGCCATGAAGTGATGAGTAAAGTAGGTAAGAGACCCATCTCGCTTGACTCACACCTCGCTTCTCGTCTCTAGGAGTTGAACAGCTAAAGAACTCATTGAGTGCTCTCACAAAATGCAGGTGGGTAAATGTACTTAAACAATTTCAATTGCACTGGACAAAGAAATTTAGTTTGGTCGTATAGAGAGCGTAGGAGTTTTACATTATGATTATGACTTAGAGAGCTTTTAATTTGGATTGAATTTAAGAAGTAACTTTATATTATTATACGTGTCATCAACAGGGCAAATCGGAGCAGAAAGCATTGAAATATTACCAGTTCTACTAATCAGAGAGGTTCTCCATAGAAATAAAAGCCCCAGTCACTATTTCAGGAACTATTACTCATGGTTGTTGTCAGTGTTATTTTACCATCTGTTATCATGTCCTATTATCAGTCTTGATTCTGTGTTATTATTGAAGGTGTCCTATGTTGTACACCTTGCAAATTATCAAGCCTAACTTTTGAATCAGAGTACTGTGCAAAATAAATAAAACATACAAAATAGTAATAAAAAAAATAATATTAATTACCTATAAATTAATAAATCTTACCACTAGTTTTTTCTGGTATTGGACTGCTAAAAAGTACTTTTGGTCAAACTTTTACAAAGTCATGTAAACTGGCTTTGCAGTCATTAAACATAAATGAAACACAGGTGGGTGAGAATGCTATATCATAAGATGAATTACACAGATTTTCCACTGTGGTTTGAGGAAACTGACAGTGAATGGAGCCCAGCCTTACTCTCAGCATTAACAGAGTCAAACATGAAGAGGAGTGAGGCACAAAGGAGAGGACCAACAGATCAGTACGGGTAGCCAGGAGGAAGAGGACAGGGAAGGGGAAGACGAGGAAAAGGAGGAGGAGGAGGAGGAAGGGTGAAGGGGGAGGGGAATTTGTCAGTGGAAGGTGATAAACTTTGCAAACCTTCCAAACTTGTCCTTGCTGCATAGGAGAGGGGGGAAGCATTGGAACGGAGAGAAGAAGAGAAGAAATCAAAAACAAAGAGCCCACCCAGACACAACTGCTGGATCACTGGTCCACACATACATACATACATACATGATTTCACACATTCATACATACATATACATCTTAAAATAGCTGCTGAAATTCAGGTGTTTTCTGTATATCAGCATTTATTTAGAAACAGCCCTTCAGGCATTTCTCATTAGTACAACACATAGGAAACACCATGCTATGCCAACATGTGATTGTTTTAACAGTTATTTTAACACTCGCTGTTTCTAATACACAAAGTGTAGCTTCCCTACCAATGCACTCAGACAATGTGACAGAAACACATCCATTTTAAGAGAGTGGGAAAGATAAGAATATCCATAATGGTGTGAAAGGAAAAGTTTGCCCCGGCAGTTTGCAATGGCTGCACTGTTTGTACCACATTTTTTGCTTCATTGCTGTTGCTTAGTAACTGACAAGGCAGTACTCCACAATCTGTGAAGCATGTAGCATTTCATGGATCGTGATGCTCTGATACATGATGGATAATTTTCTATTATTTGACTCATGATTCACAAATTCCCATCCTGGACACAATGAGTTCATGATTTTGCCTGGTTGCTGCTGCACCAAATGTAATCCACAAATGACATATAAGCTTTTAGATTTTTAGACTGGTTGTATATCTCTCAGAAAACAACCAGCTTTGCTCAAAACAAAGATGAAAAACTTAATCAAATACAGAGGAACTGTTATTATGTAGCCTAATACATTGTACTGAAAATCCATGGATAAACTCTACATTAAGATGTATTTAGAGCTTTAACTGCTTGATGAGTACCCACAACAGGGAGAAAAGGAAAACCTGCAGGAATTTTTTTCACTGCTGCACATATTTGCATATTTACAAAACTGTGGTCTATATTATATACATATGGGTGACAAATGAAAGGAGAACCCTGATGAGAGGGCCCATTTTAGAATGACAATGCCCCTATCCATAGAATCCCAGGGATTCACTAAATGGTTTGATGGATATGAAAATGATGTAAATCTTATGCTATGGCCTTTGTAGTCACCGGGTATCAACACAACAGACCACCTATGGGAGATCTGTGGCTGAAATGCGACAATGTTCTCCACCTCAATGATCAAAGTATTAATGGAGGGAATACTGAAATTAAGCAGCAATGGTTTTTAATTCCTTATTAAACATGTGATGAGTGCCCCCAAAAGCCCTGTCTGCTCTGATCAGTGAACTCCACTTGAGAAGTATCAAGCTACTGACCCATAACTTAAGGCAAGCTCAAGGATCTCCTACAGGGTGTTTCACTGGCTACAATATTACTATATACAAGTTTTTTTCAGGTAGTGTCAAACATACCATTAAAGCACACCTACAAAACAACCTTTTTGTTATAGCAGAATAAGTTGCTGATTTACAGGTTACACATGATGTATGGGAAAAACACTTAAACATTGAATTTCATTTCAAGGAGACTAAAGAATGCTATAGTGACCAGAAATGGATCTGCCCATAGCAGTGTGGATGAGGCGGTTAAGCAAACTTGGACTTCTTATGTCTGAAAATACCACTCACCAAGTACACAGTAATATCACACTAACTTCCTGCAATTTCTTGTTAACAAAACATTTATCGAGATAAGCTTATAGGACTAGCAATTTAGTTAGGTTGTAAAATTATTGAGAATAGGTCTGTCTTTCTTGCTTGTGCAACAGTGACTACAGAAAACTTGGACTTCCTGGAGAAGAAGTGGCGGTTACTGTGGATGATCAGTCTTACATATACGCAGAACAGATTCATTTTTCGCGTCACTTGAGCAGTGTTTTAAACCTTTACTGCTTATACCTACTGATATTCCTCGCTAGAACTCTGTTCATTCCCCTCAGCAGAGTTCATCCTCTTGCAGAATCATTACTTGAAGCTGTTTATAGAGGCTTGTGGTGGAATAACACCTTACAAAGACATTCATTTGTCACCCGTGTGTATATATATATACACTAAAACTATAGATGTACTGTACGACGATCTGCAGGTTTACTTTCAGTGTAAGCACTACACTATATTAACTGCCAAGATACTCCAAGTGACTTTGAATCTTGAAAATAGTGGGGTAAAAATCAAGCCTGTACTGCATTTACTCTAGGGGAACAATTTGCACTCCATGAAATGTATGTGATCTTAGGCAAACTGCCCTTCATACTCACAAATATGCCCTTGAAAAAGAGGGTTAAAATGCCTCTGGTAATCAGAGGTGGCCTTCTTTAAATGTCAACTGGCACAATTTTTTTCCCCTCAAAGTAATTATTCATGTGACAGCACCTTCTGTCCCCTCTGGGCTACTATAAGTAAGTGAACGAGCAGGTAATACTTTCCTGGCAAAAAATATTTTTTAAAAAGCTCTGTCAATTAGGAAAGACAAATATAATTATGCCACATGCAGCCAGTGGTAGAAAAAAAAAGATACTGACCCCCACACAAACTACTGGATCATAAAAACAAAAACATGAATACGACTAAAAAACACGAAACAGAGGATAATATATCAGTTAGAAACAGAAAGGGGATAGCTCTTCTCTAATGTCTTTAACATGAGAAGTGTGGCATATAGATTCATACTTCAAAATTCATCTTTGTAATACATACAGCTGAAACATTGTGGTGTTTCAGAAACACAAGAATGTGATGCAGATTGAATTATTAGTCATACAGTTATTACTATTCTTGGTCACAGGGGTGCCAGAGAAAATCTCAACTACCAATGGGCAAAGGCAGAGTATACCCAGGACATGTCACCAGATCTTCACAGGGCTTGATTTAGATATATTTATGTGTTTATTACTTTGATTTAATAAGAGGCATTTGTTTTTAAAAAATTAACGAAGTCAATTGTCAAATGTGTTTTCAAAGTCAATTATTTTTGAGGGGGAGAGAGCTGTCAAAGCCTGGATGATACTAGCAAATTAATCAGCTATTTGCCTTTTCTTTCTTACAGCAGCCTTAAAAAAAAGGTGCTGAGTATTAACACTGTATTGCAATAATTGTAACAATGCAAATACGTACAGATCCTAATGAAGCTTCGTACTAAATCCAACCAATTCTAATGATGAAACAGTCAAAATTAGAAATAAAGGACTGTTTCTAATACAAAGGCTAGTCCCTTCCGCAACAGTGGTAAATAAAGTCTGTGGTTACTGTGAGGAAGTAAAGTATATATATATCTTTTGGTGACTGCAGAGTGTTTTCAGAAAAAAAAAGCCTTCTGTGTGTATTGGGGAAGCCAGATAATGATGCTAGAATGCCCACTGGCTATAGGATAAGCATAGCAAACTGCATCAGTTCAGCCAAGAATAAATTAGGTGACCATTAAGGAAACTTTAATGCTTTCTTTCATTTCTTTCATCATTCTTTCAATGATGTGTGATTGGTGAATGGAATATAGGTGTTATTTTCATTGCTATTGTTTCTGTTTGTGAGCATGATGTACTGCCTCCCAAAGGTAGAATCCAGGTTACCAAGTCAGCATCTGAATTTTCAGTAAGAAACTTAAGTTACTATATTGGTGGTAGATTAGACAACTCCAACAGTTACTATGTACCATTTGTAATATTGTTCTGTAATTCAATAGTGTGGTTTAAAAACTAGGCTAGTAATGGATTGATTTATTAATGGATATGAAATGTATTAATCTTAGGTTTCAGACTCATCCATGTGAGTGTTACTCAGTTTCCCATAGTCAGTAAAAGTGTTAAGTCCAGTGACTCTATCCCAGATTACTTTCCTGGTTCTTTAGTTTCTAGATTTGGTGTGGAACTGTAAACAGATGCTGGGAAGATTCCTGTTATTACAAGAAAATATAGGAATTAAATTAAAGCCATTTCAGGGTATATTTAGAGGCCATGTGGGTGGCAGAGAAATATGAAGATGATGGGATAGACAGAAAGAAAAAGGAAGGAAGGAAGGAAGGAAGGAAGGAAGGAGGGAAGAAAGGAGGGGATTTCAATCAGCAGCAAAAATCTCAGTGCCTGACTGTTCATACTGCTTTCTACTAGCTGTACCAAGGTCATACATAACAAAGTTGTATTCTTCACTGATCATGTGTTTGCTAATATTTTGTTTGAGATCAAATTATTTAAAGATGTCAGACAACCAACTTGGCACTTTGGAAATAACTAAACATTAATGAGCAACCCAAATGCCAACAAATAGAAAACAGTATTGTCTTTCAGAAGGTTTGACTTCTACTCTGTACTCCTAAAGCCTTTGGTTAGATATAACTGAGCTCTGTCTCACCTTCCCTCTTCTTTAGTCATCATACAAGCACAAACGCTCATCCCACACAAACAGACCCACTACTCTTTTAGACCCACACAAAAACCATTGGTGTGATTTCTCAAGTAACACAGTGCATATACAGTAACACTGACAAAATCTTTTATCTTTGTGTAACTGCTGCACTGTAATCGGGCAATTTAGGAACAGATGACAAATCAAATGTCAAACAAAATCAAAACAAATGTCAAATGTAGGCAGTTCATACACCACAGAAAATAAGACTTAAAATAACAAATACCATATATGTACTGACAATATTAACATCCAATTCAGTGTATTCATGTTTATCATTTGAATACAAACGAATCAACAGTAATTATTTATCAAGTGTAGATAAAATGAAAGGTAAACAGAGCTGCGTGTTCTATTGTTCTTATTTTGTATCAGAAAACCAAAACTACTCAAGGGTTTTACCTGTAGGCAATTTGAAAAGCGCTTGTTTAAGTCATAATATATGATTACAAGTACGTGCAATTTATTGTTTGTTTTAGCTAACATTAGCTGTCACCTGGATTGGACAATCTACCACTTTTCCTCTCACATCTGATTATTGTGAAGCTAAACACTGCTCTCAGCTTGGGAAAAATACCATCTTAGTGACAGAAAACGGTGGTTCGGGGTGCCCTAAGCATCAAACCAGCTGTCTCTGGATTTGGGTGTTTTGAGGCTGCCGGTTTCAACGAACAGAGACGACGCCCGACTGCTAGCGGTGGTTAGCTTAGACAGCAGCAGCCGCCATTAACTACCAGCCGATGTTCGCTAGCCATCTAACGCTTCCGCAGGCCTACAGATTTACTGACATCACATCGGGGACTACATTTCACCAGTTGTGTCGTTTTCTGCTTTCTATTTGGAAGTATCATTTAATGTAAACAACAGTTAATGTACACATTTAACTATAATCCACCCAAATATCAATTTCTATCGTAAAACGAACGAACAGCGTTACCGCAAGCTAACGTTACAGATTTTGGCTAGTAGCATCCGTTGCTTGCGTCCAGGAAAACTGAAGTGCATTTAGACTAGTGCAAATGTTTATTTGTCTATTTCTAACCAATTATATACATTATAAACGGTAATATACACAACATGAGAGACATCAACCTAAATAGTGCTTACATTAGTGTGACAGTGCTAGCTAGTCGGGCATTCATACTGTCAAACATTGACGTGAATACGGGCAATCGTTTGAGGTGCAGATACAACTGATATAATCACGATGTTTTAATATACATATGTGGTTGATGCATATTATAACCGTGTGTGTGCGAACCTTTTTGATATTGTAAACACGGGTCAACATCCCGATGCCTCGGTCGTTGAGGATGGTGAGCTTTTCTGCCAGCTTCTGCTGGCTGGGCTGGATGACTCCCCGAGACATCTTCTTGCGCTTAAATCTCCGACTCAGTCCAGAAAAATATCACAAATTTCCGAAGCCTATAGTCCGCAAAGGAAGAGAAAAAAATCAGTGATTAATGCAGTTAGTAGATGTCGCCCATGTTCAGATATTCGGGGACAGCAGCTTCCTGTACTCCACCCCACCGTCTCCCTGCCTGCCTGTTTTTTTTTTTTTTTCAGTCACAGGGATGAGGAGTTGTCCTGATTTTCACAACGAGGCTGGCGTATGGTGCGTTCATGGGTCCTTCGTTGTTATGTTGAAATTGCGTTAAATCGTTGTTGTGACACAATGTGGTATCCCAATGTTATTTGAGGATAGCGTGACCAGAGCTAAACTAACTAAATGCGAGGCGTATTAATCCAAAAGTAATCAAATGTACTGAACTACATCACACCGCTGCTGTAGTTAAAATAGTTAACATGTTACATTTCGAAAGGAACTTTCGGATCTGCTCCAAATATTCACATAATAGTAGTTGGTGGACACGTGTATAAATTATTTTTTTACTGATTTTCTACAAAAAATTAGAAATAACTGTGATATATTAAGATGAAAACCTGATTTTAATTAGAATCTGGGACAGTGTCCACATGTGGTATGTGGGACACCTCAAAATACCGTGGGTGTCCCTGTGTCTGTGTATGTATGCATATGTAGCATAACATTAACACTAAAAAAAGGGCTTATTATTACATTTGAAGTACCTTTGATTATAGTCACAGCGATTTTCGCAAAACGACAAAAACTCAAATGCCACCAATTCATTTAAGCAAAACGTTTTCGCTTGGTACTTTACTCTGCGTACCCGAATGCATCATGATGTTGACGTACTTCCGGTTTATCTGTCAGTTCAGTAAACGCTGTTTGTGGACTGTTAGCTTATTTTTCACTTTCACGCCTTTTCTTTCTACAATATTACCTGAGATGATACAAGCCCGTGTTTGCAGAGGCAAAGATATGACTTTCTGATATCTTGTGTCTTAAGTCAATTCATTTAGAACAGGTAGGTGTAAAAGACAAAAAAAAAAAAGAAGAATATTTGTGTTATTGTAATTGCGTTTATAACGCTACATTTGAAGCACAGGACTTCATATATGGAGTAACTGAGAAGAAAGCACCCTGAAATTCCATGTATTTGCTTTAGCACCCTTTGAAACAGGCTTGAAGAACAACAAATGCTGATTTTCACTCATGTTCGTTAGAACAAATGCGTGGCTTGATAAAGTTTCGAGCACTTTTTGTCACTGTTCATCACATTATTTTAATTTTTTTTTTCCAGTTGGGTACTGTTTGGTCCTCTCCTCTGTGATGCATTCACTTGCTCAGGAGATTCAGGGCTTCTCCAAAAACCGCTTGAAGAAACAGTGCACTCATGTTACTACTGTGACTGGAAGGAAGCTGCTAGAAAGGAGGACTGATGAAGGAGACAGCCAGGTGGAGCAAGTTGAAGAGCTGGACAAGGGTAGCAGATATGGATTTGTGGAAGATAGCAGTTTGGACCTTCAAGTTGGAGTTGTCAGACCGTATCTGCTGCTGGGTAATATATTATTACTTTGCTGTTAAAACATTGTTTTGGCCTTCGTTTCTACTGAGTCAATTTGCTAAGTACTTTGTCTACAGAGATTACCCCTCCACTCATTTAAAGGTGGGGTAGGAGATCTTGAAAACGGTTCGAGCAAGCTACAGTTTGAAAATGCACAATTCAAAAGTCCAACCCCTTTCTTCAGACATCTCCACGAAGCCATGCCTCCAGAGAACTGGCACACACAATGCTTGTTCTCTAGGTTTCACAAGCACTGTACACCATCAATTCATCTGGCCCCAGCTCTGGCTTGTAGATCCATGTGTACCTCATTCAGTCTCCTTCAACACGAGGGATGCTCTGATTTATGTTTTATCAATTCCGATCCAATATATTAATTTGGCTATTTCCTGATACTTTACCGATACCTGATACTTAAGTAGACTGCATAGCAAAAAATGTAAGTATATATTTTTTTAAAAAATGCATTACCTTTTAATTAAAACATTCATATTTTGGGTGACTAT
Organism: Ostorhinchus rueppellii; assembly: GCA_030068375.1. Taxonomy (NCBI): domain Eukaryota; kingdom Metazoa; phylum Chordata; class Actinopteri; order Kurtiformes; family Apogonidae; genus Ostorhinchus; species Ostorhinchus rueppellii. The sequence continues at coordinate 1,414,387 of JAQQZY010000008.1, forward strand.
GAACTGAAGACACTGTTTTACTGCCTGATGAACGAACTGTGAACGAGTCCATTCTGTCTGTGAACGGCACATACTATCTATTTAACTTGGTTCAGTAGGTGACAAATTTCTTCAGTGTTCCAGGTGAAATAACCAGTGTGCAAATGACAACAGGTGCAAAGACTTGAAGACCACCTATTTAAATGAGGATTTTACGTACACTACTGGTTGTATTCGTGGAGACATCAGCTTCTGTCTGTATGTCTGTTATGAATAGGGCTGCAACAACGAATCGATAAAAATCAATTATTAAAAGTGTTGGCAGCGAATTTCATTATCGATTCGTTGCGTCGCATGATTAATATGTCAGTCACCCACTACGTCGCGGAGCTCACAAGAGTTGGGCACATTCTGGTAAGAGTTTGGTGGTTGATGCACGTGCACCACAGTTCAATGACATGCACATGCAGAACTCTTCTACAGTTTAGTGCATGCACACTGCCGTAATCCAGTCTATGGTAGAGCCATATGGAAAGAGCGGAGCCGGTGTTTTAGAAACGTGGCTGAGGCGGAGAAAATGGTTCGACCGAAGTTGTCTCAAGTGTGGGAGCATTTCACTCTACATAACGCTAGAAAG
>JAQQZY010000008.1:1427112-1440239 GCA_030068375.1 Ostorhinchus rueppellii
TCTCTACACATTTGCTACACTCTGGCTGACTCAGAAATGAGGCCCAATGTCCAAAAAACCGGAGTGTCACTTTAAGATTGAAGGCAGGATACACCCTAGACAAGTCACCAGTTCATCACAGGGCTGACATAGCAATCACTCTCACATTCACACCTATGGGCAATTTAGATTAACTGATTAACCTATCAGTGCATGTTCATGGATGATGGGAGGAAGCCAGAGTAACCGGAGAGAACCCACACATACATGGGGAGAACATACAAACGCTACACAGAAAGGTCCCACCCTTGACTGGTGTTGGAATTGAACCCAGGACATTCTGATGCTGAAGTACAGTTACGTCAGCAAATATAGATGTAAAAAGCAACTATTAAACTACCATCCTTCAATACTTAAAGTTTAAACCTAAACTTAAAGTAGTTTTATTTCTAAATGAAGTTTCCTGAACAACTGTAAGAAAAGATGACTGAGCCATGCCTTCAGCAGATTGAATTTGGTCCCCTGACACGCTTAAAAATCCTGGCATTGGTGCGTCTTTCCACAGATGTGTCAATTTAAATCTTTCCGTCTGCGCTGATGAGACATATGGGCCAGAGTTGGCATATTTCCAAAGGCACTCAATCCATTGGATTTAGATTTACTGCTCAACACCATGAATTTGGCATCAAGTGAAAGTGTCTTAGCTGATGCAAAAAGTGCAAATGTTGACACTTTGAAGGCAGATGCAGTAAGCTGATGATGCTGCATAGAATGGACTGGGGAAAGCCTGAAAGTAGCCATTTTTTGTCAGTGTTTCTACACATAGAGGAATTATCCAGTTCCTGCTGTTACTACAGACGACCACCTCTGTTTTCTCCATGAACTGTCAGATTGAAAGAGACTCTTCATTGCATGTCTTGTTTTTTCAGCTGAATGACTTTTTTCAGCTTTTGCCTCTTGTATTTTCTTTCATGGTAATACCTCCCTAAGTGTTTGACCTGTTTCCTCTCTTGGATTAGTCATTCAGACTCTTGCTGTTATGAAAATGCCTCCTCTCCCTTTTCATAACAATCATAAACTTCTTTCTCTGCAGGTGTGGGTAATGCTGAGTGTTTATTTCAGCAGTTTTTTAAGCCTAGTCGGTTGCCACTGTACAAATCATCTGATTCCTTTTTCAGTGTTTTTCTGTCACTCTAAGCCATTTTACGTTGGTTTTCTGCTGACTGATACCTTCTCTTGCTGTTTTTTTTTTTTTTTTCAGCTGTTAGAGGGGCTTTTCTGTCTGAATGTTTTCCTACTAAGAGATATAAATCCTGATATCCTGCAGCCTTTATGATGTGCTGCTGAGGATTCACACTGTTGACTGTTCTTTGAATTTATTTGCGGTCAGAATGTCATTTTGTATGTATTCCTTTTGTTGGTTTTTCAGTGGCTGCAATCTACACTATTCTAATTTTCATGTACTTGGTAGAGTGATCAGTTGTTCCTTAAAGTCTCCAAAAATCGCAAAAATCCCTAAATTATAGAATTGACTATTTTAGGAAAATGAATCTATAAATCACATTTTTCTTTTTGCAACATTTCAAAAGGGAACTTTAAACTCACCTTTATGGAAATGCAGCTAATATCTTTTTACTTTACTCTGAATGCTGAATAAACCTTTTCATTGTTAGAATTCTTTCAGATCCTCCAGAACTACTTTCCCAAATGTTCCAAGTGTTTCTCATGCTCTGATCACAAAGGAAAGTTAATAACATCTACTTTCTTCAACTTTCATTCAGGACCATTTTTTTCACCTGTAAAGAAATAATGATTTGATATTTATCATTATAATTGTTAATTTTGGTTGAAACAAATAATCTTTTAGTCTTTAACATGTTGGCCATACATCTGGCCAGCCCTGTCTCCAACACCAACAATACAGCCAATAGACAATAAATTCAGTTTCTCTTTCCATTTTTCATAGTGTTTTTCGCTAAAATAAAAACAAAAAGCAGGAGACTCATAAATATGCATTCATGGCAATAAAAAGACACATTTGATCATTTTTTGTCTCAGTAATTAGGGCCATGGCCTTGGTTTGGTCTTCTCATCGAGTTGTTTCTGCCTTTCAGCCTCTCAGGATGCAGCCCACGATATTGACACCCTGCTGAGATATAAGGTCAGTACAAAGGGATCAATCGAACGGGCATGCCCTTGCCTTGTTGTAATAGCATGTGTGGCGACATGAGATTAGAGGGAGCCATGTAGGTGTTGCTTTCCTGCAGGTCAGCAACAATCAAGCCGGCAGCAAGAGGAGCCTCATGACTCATGCAGTGACACATTAGCTCAGTAGAGGGAGCAAATGATTACAGTGGAGTCTGAGCACTGCCCCTATGCTTCAGAGGGAAGCCACTGCTCCTGTCTCTGCAGCGGCTGCTCCCAGGCACAGCGCTGCCTTGCAGTCTCAGGATGATGAATCACACAGATTACACATACCTTCACTACTTGTTTCAGGGATGAAACCTTGACTGTTTAATAACTGAAGCATGGATATCCAGATGGATTTTAAAGCCCGGGAGCTAAAAGACGTCCCAGAAAGCTTCTTACTATTAGACCATTCAAAGGTACAATACATAACATTTCCACATTAAAAACCTGAAAATATTAAACCTATGTTGTATATGTCGCTGACTTGTGTACTTTCTGTACGCCATAATCATAAGCATAATGATTTTTCCCACAATGTTCAAATGCAGTGAAATATGTGATTTTATAGTGTAATTGCCCTTTATATTTAATTGCCAGTCAGTGGTGTCATGTCACCTTGACAGTTCAGATAAAACATCTGGGGTAAATTATGCAATGCCATAGATATACTTACAAATGCAGCAGCATTTCAGCCACTACAGTGTTTGTGCAGTTTTGAAATTTTTAAGCAGCTTCTTGTAGTGTTTATTCCAGTTTGTTTGATTTCAGTTTACTTTAGTTTTATGTAGATGTTTTTCAAGTTTTAGTACCTTTATGGTAGTTTTTCAGGTATGTGGGATTTTTAGGAGCTGAACGAGGTAGGATGAAAGAAAGCAGGACATCAAATATGGTTTTCAAAATGTATTATTATTATTTTTTTTTTATTTTTTTTTTTTCCTTTTATTAAAAGTATCTTACTGTTAAATACTGTGGACCATTAACATTATTAACCCTTGTGTATTCCTTGGGGTCAATTTGACCCCATTCCGCTTCCTTCGTCTATGGGATGTGGATGTGGAAGGCTGCGGTAGGGTTACACCCACAGCATAATTATTGCTACAAATGCTAATTACCAACTGCAACTAAATCATAAGAATTTAATTGACATAAAAGAAAATTTAGTTTGTGTGAACTGAAAAATTACTACTGTATTGTATGATGCCATTTTGCAGCTGAGATAATTTAATGGCATATTTATATTTTAATCTGGTTTACTATGATCTATATCATATCTTAATGTAATGTTAGCTCACAAATGTGGCTCAGTCTGGCTAATCTGAGATGATTTAAATGTTGCTGGATAACATTAGTCATGGGAGATTTTTTTTGCACTTGCATTATGCGATTTTTCAAAAAACAGGGAAACACTCTTGAATCCATTCTGGTGTAGTATTTTACCCATGTGACTAATCAGCTGATTTATCTCTGGCATCTTGTTGTATTGTTTGTTCTACTTCAATTATCTGTGCATCAATTGCATCCTTGTGTCTCCCCCTACTTCCCCCCATCTGCCCAGTCTTTCTCTCTCTCTATTTTTCTCCTCCTTTACCCTCTTTCTTTTACCCCAACTGGCCAAGGCAGACGACCATCCTCCAGAGGTCAGGGTCTGCTCAAGATTTCTGCCTGTTAAAAGGAAGTTTTTCCTCACCACTGTCACCAGTCACATTTGTTTGCTTCTGAACGATTCTGTTGAGTTACTGTAAATTGGCTTCAGAGTCTGGTTTCTTCTGGCTCCATATGTAAAGTGTCATGAGATAACTTTTCTTATGATTTGGTGCTATATAAATAAAATTTTATTTGATTGATATTCCCATAAAATACTACAACATGTCTGGTAATAACAACAAGCTGTGTGAACTGATGATGACACCAAATTATTCTTTTGTCTCATCCATGAAAAAACATCTCAGCCATTTAAGAAAAAACACAGCAGAATGCTGTATTTCTTTTGCTCTTCATTGAAGCATATGATGCAGCCTGTTCCACCACCTTCTGATGGCAGTTTGGGAAAATGCACATCTTTTACATTTTCTTTGATTTTTCTCTTTTTATTGAAATTAGTGACCACAACGTGCAGCATAAACCATCCAAGTTTTCATCACTGTCTAGGAAATTACAAAATACCATTAAGAGTCCTTATAATCTTGCATTTTATTATATTCTCTTTATATTCTAGCATTTAGGTCATGTTAAGTGCAAAGTATATGACAGAAACATGAAATTAGAAATTACTGCATCATACAAAGTCACCAGTTTTGTTTTGTTTTTTCTGTATTAATGAGAAGATTAATCAAGTTTGATCATTCTGTAATAAGTTTTACTTTAATATGATCATGTTTTAAATAGCATTTACTGGTAATGTCAAATCTCTCAAACGCATAAATAAATAACTTGTCTTTCATTTTTATTGTGTTTCGATGGTGTCTGGTCTCTATCACTTCTGAACGTTATGGGAAAACAAAGGACCAGTGTGGTACAAAATAAATAATTTCCATCCGACTGGATCCAAGACTGTACTTCATCATCAAGACAGCATTGTCAGTTGCAGTCATTTTCAGATAAGATAACACTTTGTGTAATTTTATGAATAGAAGTAAATGCAGGATCTCATCTGTCTGCTTCTTTACTTGTGGAAAAGGATGTTTGATGTTACAAAAACGCTTTAAAGGCAGGACACACGCTGAGATGTAAAGCACAGATCTATCCCTCTGAGCCAAGCTAAATCTATGTGCGAGTAGGCAGATATTGCAGAATCAGAGCCATCATACTTCCATGTGCCCTTCTTTTTCTGCCCGCCCCCCCCCCTTGTCATTCTTCTCCCCCTCCTCCCTCTCCTACTCAGGTTGTCATATCATCAATATGGCAGACAGAACACCTATTTTTCTGTCTTGCCAAAACAAATACTACTACAAGGGTTTTAGTCTCAAGGAGTTTCATGTCTTAAACACCATCCATCCTTGTCTTTCTTAGGTGTCTCATGTGCTAAATGTGGCCTATGGGGTCGCTAACCTGTTCCAGGATCGGCTGGTGTACAAGACGCTGCAGATCCTGGATCTCCCAGACACTGACATCATCTCCTACCTTAAGGAATGCAGCTCCTTTATAGATGAGGCCAAAGAAAAGGTACACAGACCCTCACACAAATCTGATAAGCACCCACCTGAATGAAACACAAATATTTAAGGTGGACATAGCGCACACTTACTCAACATCTGTATTTTTTCATGTAAAATTATGATTTCCAAAAAGAAGAAGGGTTAGATAAAAAGCAAATACAGCAGTTAAAGGTATTTTGGCTCCAACTGAAACCGTGACGGAGTGGCTAAATTACTAAATATTGGAAAAATTACTGACTTTTAAAATATAGTGCTTTTCCTCATTAGGAAAGATCATAGTATATGATCACTAGTTAAATACAGCTACAATATTTAAATGCATATCCTTGGACCCATTTAACCAATGTTCCAGCAACATCAGGAGTAATCCATAATTTATTAGTTTTTATGGAGTGACTTTATTTTTACTCATGTAGTCACATGTTGATGTGTCATATCCTCATTCATATGTTAACATTAATGCTCCTTTGATATATTTGTTCAGTCATGTTGTGTTTGTTTGATTCACTGATTCAGTGGTGCATTATCAAAATGCTAGACATTTTATACACCTTTTTTCTGTCATGAAAAAAACCTCAGTTGCATCTCTAAATATTTGAAAAATTAAGCCAATAGTTCACTAGTCTGCAGTACCTCAAATGGCCACTTGAGACTGATTCCAAAAGTGAGTCAATCCACATAGACTTGTGATAAAATATCCAATTTTAGAAACAAACATTTTCACAGACTGGTACAAAAAAGTTGTGGTCTCTAATTAATTTTACCCCTCGCACCAACAGTACATGAGAATTTTTTTAATGTATTTTATCGGTTTAAAGTATATTTAGGTTTAAATTTCTGAATAATCGAGGTTGGTGAAGTTAATTTCTGCTGTAACTAGATATTTATATATATTTTATTGTTGTTGGCCTGCTGTTGTGGGTGTCAACTTGAGGTTGAATGTTTACACCAAGCCCTGCGATGAACAGGCGACTTGTCCAGGGTGTACCCCGCCTTTGCCCTTAAGTAGCTGGGATAGGCTCCATGCGACCCCCATGACCCTAGTGAGGATAAAGCGGGTATAGAAGATGAATTAATTAATGAATGAATGTTTACACTAATAAGACTGTCAGGATCATACCTAGTACCTGTGCGAACCCCTGTTAGCATAATTTAGCTACATTACCATTATTTCTGTTTGGAATGTTATAGCCTTTCAGCTAACCTGCTTTACAAACACAACTACACTACTTAGTCTATTAACATGTATTAAGATATGTGTTAACTGTTTGTGTTAGTCACAGCGTTACCAGTGTATTGTCTTACCAAGATTGACCCCGAACTTTTTCCTTGCTCCACCTTCCAAATAAGGGTCACTTTTTGCTCCAAAAAGCCAAAATGTTAAACTCCAGCCTCCAAAACAGCAGTAACCGCAGTGGCTACATCCACTTCTTTTGAACAGGCTCTATTGTAAACATATTAATAATAAAGTAATAGTTTAGCACTCATAAAGCCCACTGTGCCTAAACAGTCTGCTAGTTTTTATAGGACCAGCCCATTTTGCAGGAAAGACAGAAAATGTGTTTTTCAATAATCAGTATTTCTACTTTGTTCCGAATGCTTCTTCCAACACTGATAAATGCAGACATATATTCTCAGGACAAAGACTCAGAGCAGATGTTGCTGCAGGTAACGCTTGCATCAAATCCATTTATCTATTTTCCTTCAGGAGGCCAGTGTAGCCTAAAAATGCCTTCTTTAATATCTGCAGGCCAATTTAACATGTCAGTGTGCACACACAGCTGTTCTGCTACCACACTGTGTTGCATTTCAACACATCTACAATGGTCGGTTATCTGTAAGTCAGCACAAAGGTTAGGCGGGTGGTCAGAATAATGATTAAAGGACCATGCCGGTGTCAGTTAGGAAGTCGACATTGCCTCTGCTCACACTTTCGTCATTCGGTCCACATTGTCTGTTTAATACATTATAGCCATTTATTTCCGGACAGAGAGCAGCATTTCTTCCAGAATGTAATGTGATGTGAGCACTGATATGAAAACACTCAACTCTAGCACAATGAAATCACAGAAAAACAAGAAATGCTGACAAAACCAAATTAAGTCTCCATGTTCACTGTGATGGATTATATAGCTCAGGCAATTTTCAGTCTGTTGAAGTTTACTATTGTTTTTGTTTTTACTTTTTTTTTTAAAGGAGGGGAAACAAGACCTGATATGTGTAACTAACTGACTGCAGGCTCAAATAAAATAAGGGAACAGAACAACCTCTTTTGATTGATAGGAAGTTATGAAGACTGATATAATTCTTTTGGAGCCAGATGTCCTGCGTCCGCTTCATTTGATTGTATTTTACCCAGAGGAGCAGTTTAACTGGGTTAGGTTTTAAAGGAAGGCAAAGATAAGAATAATACCATGTCAATTAAAGATACCAAAGCCCCATACACATGTGTATACAAAGCTAATTTCAATCTTCTATCATTCAATATGAACTGATTGACATTTAAAATCAAAACTGAGCTTGCAGTTTCTGTTCCGCTCCAGCTGAGCCAGAAAAGAGACTTTATTCTGCGACAAGAGGCTCTGTGTCGAATAAAAGAGACAAATGTGTCAATACAGCTCAGAACTGAGCCGTGGGCCTGCACGCATTGTCTAAAGATGTGGCTGGAATTTTAAAAATTCATTTCCAGCCAGGCACTCTAGGCTGTAAAATAATTACATCAACATTAATATTAATCACACTGCAAATTTTGACACATGCACTCTGGCGTGTGCACATGCTCACACAACTGCAAACCCAGATTTATTCCATCTTCACTTGCTCTCCATTTTCTGGCTTTTGGAGAAGTTAGAAAGTTTAATCGTACACTAAGAAAAGAAGCGCTGAAATGAATTTCCCAAAATTCAGCAAAGAGATGTCATGTTTTTATAGCCCATTACTGTTACACAACACACACACACACACAATAAAAAGGTTTGAATGAATTGAAGACATATTCTATGTCTTAAATGCTCTATACATTTACTGTAGGTACACTACCAGTCAAAAGTTTAGACTCGCCTTCTCCTTTAAATGGCATGAGATTGACTGCAGATGGCCAACGAGTGCTCAGCATCACAGAGAACTCCTTCAAGACTTTTGGAAAATGTTTCAGGTGTTTACTTCATGAAGCTCATTGAGAGAATGCAAAGCAGTAATAAAAGCAAAATGTGGCTCTTTTGAAGAATCTAAAATATAAAACGTGCTTTGGGTTATGTCGCACTTTTACTACATAATTCCACATGTGTTCATTCATAGTTTGGATGCCTTCAGTAAGAATCTACAATGTAAATAGTCATGAAAATAAAAAAAAAACAGGTGAGTCCAAACTTTTGGCTGGTAGTGTATGACTGAAAGGCTTGTAGAACACCAGTTTGATTAATTTTTTAAATCAACTTCAAAAAAGTTGAATGTTCATGCATCTTGATCAGTATCATTGTCTCTTTTTATAACCAGTGACTACTGTTGTGCAAATTCTAAGAGTTGGTTCAACACTTTTTAGCCTGTTTATAATTTGTGGGTGAAGGAACTGTGATTTCAGTCAGGGTTTTTTTGGGTTTTTTTAAGACAGGTTTTTTTTATTGACCGTGCCTCAACAACAGGGGCAGAACTATGGAAACCTGAGAAGTCAGAGGTAGCCTAATGCTAAGCAGTTGCTTAGTGACTGGGTGAAACGGCAAACCTCATTCAAGCACTGTAATTTCATAGTCCTATGCAACCTATTAACCACAACTATAGTAAAGCTGTCTGTCAGGGGGAAAAAGTGTTTTGTCAATTAAACCTTAAACTTTGAAAGTCTCACTCATGAGAGAGCTGTCGTACAGATCTGTCAATAAAAGCCTGACACAGCACCCATCAAAATTTTGATTTATCCTGAGCTGGAGCCAATACCAGTAGCCACCATCAATATTATTACTTTTAGAGACTTTCACTTTGGATTCTCTAAGCTAATGGGACAGTATAGAAATGGCAAAACTGCTTGCTTTGGGTTTACAGCAATGAATAAGGACCGAGGCTTGAAAGTGAAGATAGTATGGAAGTATCTAAAAGTGTAATACCACTGATGGCCATCAAATACTGGCCCCAAAAAGCCCTGGTTGTCACAGACTGACACTGAATTTCTTTCAAAAGATACAAATTTTCAATTGTTTCATTTGGACCCTCTATTAAGTGTTCTGGTGATCCACCTTTAAATTATTGCTTAAGGCTTTCATGTCTGCTGTGCTGTGATTGACAGATGTGACAAATCATTAGCAACTTGCCCTCCTTCCTTCTTTCCACTCATTTCCCTCCCTTTCCTTTGTTTTCACTTCCTTCTACATTGCTAACATACTGCCATATTGTGTGGGTCAAACCCAGTTTTGAATAGTTTGGACTTTCATGGAAGCTTGACTTAAGTGAAATAATTGCAACATTGTTTGGGTCTGAATGGTTTTTATTTATTGAGATCTTAAAAAACTATAAAGTTGTCTTCCGTAACATCCTTTACAGATTTGAAAATCCATAAATCTATTACTCCAGGGTTTCATTTTCTTTAATTCATTTTCTTTCATTTGCTCTTGTATTTCCTCAGAGTGGTGTGGTGCTCGTCCACTGTAACGCCGGTGTGTCACGCTCTTCCTCCATTGTGATTGGCTACCTGATGTTGCAGGAGGGCCTATCATTTGATGTTGCATTCTACCAGGTCAAGACAGCAAGGTCCTCAATCCGCCCTAACTCTGGGTTCTACCAGCAGCTACAGAATTACAAACCTTGAAGCAGGATGGCTTTGGTCCATTTGAGGCCATAACACAGAGATGGTGAATTTTTTGTCCTCCATATCAGAACCAAGATGTAGAAATCAAAAAGTGCTCACTTTGTATTTTCTTTTTTTTGTCTCAGCCAACTCCTGAAGAAAGATTACATGACTGTTTGTGTCCATTAAATGATCCACGTTGTCTCCTATCTCGTGATTGATACTGCACTTTGTTCTAAGCAGCCACAGTATACAGTGGGTTTTTATAGCTTGTATAAAGATGCTAATATGCTCCACAAATCCAGCTACAATTGTCATTTTCTACAAGGTAATAATAAACAAAACTGTTGATATATGCAGCTACAAATCTCATCTTCTTTACAGACTTAAAAAACTATAGCACCTATAGTTCAATGGATTGTAAGTTTGTAACTTGGCTGTTACTGATGTGTGATGTTTATGTGATTTTATCTGGGCAAGTGTCCTACTTTTATTTGCCAGAGAAATTGTTTTCCTTTATTATCCAATTCCTTCTTTCTGTCTTCCTTCATCCCATTCTTTCTTCTCCTCAACTCCTTCATTTTTTTCCCTTCTGTCCTTCTTCAGTTTGGACTTTTTTTCTTTTTTTTTTCTTTTTTTTTTTTTTTTACAAGCAATTAAAATAAGTAAGAAACAGTTTGCTTTCCATTTCAAGTTTGTTAAAAGTCTTCTCATTAGATTTTTGGGCTTTACGCTACTTGTTGTATAGATTGTTTTCTAATTAAAGATGTACCTGAGCAGCAACTAGGTTTTCTTCTCAACTATAGACAAGTACTCTGTCAATTTTAATGATTGCCCTCAGTGTTTCCTTGTCTATCCATTTCACAACTTTGTGAAGTTGATAAGCTAACCTCCTTCCCTTGGAAGAATTAGCTTGTAATTAGCTTGTTGGGTAATGAGGGAGAATTCAGTTGGCCACATGCTAATCAACATATGCCACTGGGATGAGCTAACACTGCAAATTCACTCCAAGCACAGGTATCATATACTAATCTGCACTGCTTAAGAGAAAATCAGGTCTGTAGGGCACGTAGTTTGTTTTTTTGCATATAATACATAATGAATTACTGACCAAGGTGTAGAAGATAATAGAGAAGGCTATTTAAACAATTATCTATGAATTAGTGAAATATGTCTTATTTGTTGCTTCACTGTCCTGTGAGAGCCATTTATCTGAAAATAAATCAGCTATTCATGAGCTCAAAAAGCATACCTGTTTTGAGCATTGTGACAATGTCATTTGAAGAATATACAACACAGTTTTTTTTTTATAGTTTAAGGAGGAAACTCACCCCATACAGGAAATGCACTGCACAGCAAGAAAAAAAAGTAGCACATGCAATATTTCACTGCAACATCTTTGGTTTTAATTACAGGAGACACTCACTGGTTTTAACTAAGCAAATAGTTCAGATCCTTCCATGGGTCAGTACTACAGTGGTTAATAATAATGTTTCAGCTGGAACCGGTTATTTAACTCTTAACTACAGGCAGTGTCCTCTCATGTCTTTAACGTCAGAAAGACTGGATAGTGCCAGAATTGATCAGGATCATTATGTTTGTGACAGAATGGTTCAGGGAGAATGAGACATCATTTCCAAACATGGAAAAAACAAAAAATCTAGACTCTAATTTGGGATGTGATGAAGACTTGATGCGGTGGTCCGATTGTTCATCATCAATAATCAAAAATGAATGCAACTATGAATGGAAAAAATAACATGAACTTTATTGTGACACTACATATGCATTATGTGGCAAAACAGATGTCAGTGAATGTCTACGGTAATCAAAATGAAAGATATTCCAGGGAAATATTGCACGTCACTCTTTTTTTTTGGCCAGGCAGTGTACTTTTGTCCTTCAGCTTAATCACATATGGCGGTATGTGGTTTTCACTGGATAGGAAAAGGATAAACTCACATCTAAAAAGAAATTAAGGCAGTAGAAATATTAAAATATAAGTGACTTAAATTTGGACTTAGCTACAATACATTCCACCTTTAATTTGAAAATTTGCAGACAGACCAAATACATATGAACAACACTTCAGTTAGTAAAAGGTGCACACCAACAACACAGGTCCATAAAGTTACAAGTATTAAGACTACACCTTATGGTCTCTCAAAGTGTCAAAGTCAAGGGACTGGTGTATACATCAATACCAGGATACTGATTTAGAGTATGGTTTAAGTGTACAGGAGGGTCTTATCAATATCTCCACATTGTTACTGTGACCTGAGACACAGATCAGGAACATTATGCTTTACGCATTACATTACCTCACTGCCCGAAGGTGAGGCAAGGGGTATTGCTTTTGGTTTGTTTCTTTGTTTGTTAACATTCTAGCAGCAAAAGTATTGATTGAATTCATATCAAACTGGGTTTATTAGATTACCAGTGATACAAAATAGATGTGATTACATCTTGGGAAAAGTAGCTCAAAGTTCCCATTTTTTATGAATTATTAAAAATGTTTTTGTTTTTTCCCCCCATTTACTTATAATGGGCAAAATTTCAAATGTCTATAAAAACATAATTTTTGTTTCAATTTACTTCAAACGTGGCACATATAGAGGCCACTGATATGCTGACAGCACATGCATAGACGTGATGACAAAATCTGGATCGATGCCAAAATATGCATGTGAGGGGTGGGATTTGTTGTGTCTGGCACCACTTGTTTTAACTTTTTTTTTTTAGAAAATTCGAATGAAACATATAAAAGAAATGGTTAAAAACAAATACTGTTCCTTCTGTCAGGCATATTTTAAGAGTTGGTTGAACTCTTAGACTGTTTACAATTTGTGGATGAAGGAACTGTGATGTCTCCTATTTGAGTCTGAACTGCTGTTTCAAAGGCAGTAGTTTGTGATTGTCCATTGCCATGTAGGGTTTTTGTATGCAGGAGTAGCCATTCATTCATTCATTTTCTATACCCGCTTTATCCTCACTAGGGTCACGGGGGTCGCATGGAGCCTATCCCAGCT
>JAQQZY010000008.1:1453617-1466422 GCA_030068375.1 Ostorhinchus rueppellii
TGATGAACTGGCGACTTGTCCAGGGTGTACCCCGCCTTCGCCCTAAGCAGCTGGGATAGGCTCCATGCGACCCCCGTTACCCTAATGAGGATTAAGCGGGTATAGAAGATGAATGAATGAATTTACAATTAGATGATGATGTACTTATGTTATTTGTTTTTTGAGCTGCATACATACCTTCAGTTCCAGTATTGAATTGACTTTCTTTTCTGAAACCATTTCCTGAGATCTGAAAAAAGTTTTTTACGTTTACTTGAGGTGGTCTTTCTCAATCTAAGGTTTAGTTTTAACAAAGTAATGCATCCTGTCAATTACAACATACTGGTATCAGAGAGTAATTTTCAGCACCAGCAATCAGGTCCAGCCTCTGCTAATCTGACAAAGAGTGTCAGCACAATGGTTACTATAAATTAATCAGGAAAATGGTAAAGCGAAAAACATACAAACAATACAAAGTAGTATGGCAAAATTTGGGTAATAGCTTCAGTATAATGCCTTCAGTGTGATTCTTTAGCGTCACTGGTGCCGCCGTAAAGACACGTCAGACTTTGAAGGGTTCAGATGTCATTCAGCTGAAGATGAACAGTTTTAAATGTGGATAAAAGTTTGCACATCAAAAAATTAAGACAGTGACTGAAATTTTACCATATTAAGTTGTTTTTTGGCCAGATCTATAAAGGTCCCAATTAGTATGTACTAATTTACATACTCAATGTAGAATTTTGCATGTGGGGTTGAACCGTGGTGTGTGACTGATTTACAAAGATTGCACATGCAAATTGCAAAAGGTGCAAAGTCTTGCAGTGTGCCCTATTTAAATGATGATTTTGTAAAAACTGCTTTGGAATACACCAGCACAAATGGAACAGAAACCGAAATGATCCAAACGTAAGGAAATGTAACATTGGAAGAATTTAGTCATTGAAGGTATTGCAGGATTCATTCATTTTTCATTTTAGAGGTGGGGGGAATGGGGGTTGTTGTCAGGCGCACGTAATTTTGTCACACTGTAGTGTAATGTCAGTGAGTATTTTTAACCACAATTATTAGATCAAGTGGAAAAGTATGATTCCAAAAATGTTCACATGAAGGTGAAAAATGCTTTTTATACGCATACAAACCGTTTACACCTCTCTTTGAGATGTGATAAATATAGAAGCAGTTTCTATGAGCAGAATTGGTTTCAGGTTTGATTAATCACTTTGCGTGTGCTAAATTAATACATTCACATTTTATCTTCCCAGTATAAGCACAATTGCATGTAAACGCCCCATATTGCATATTCACTGTGGGAAATGTACCACTGTAACTTGATGCAGATGCACTATTTGCGATGCGATAGTTCCTATATTGAGTATTGGAACACATTCATTTCTGTTGCAGCTGATCTAGCAATTCCAGTGCTAAGTTAATAAGATATCATCATCTTTCAAATTATCAAGTGTATTTCCTGTATTAGCAGACATGTTGTGAACTCTGTTTTCCTTGGTAGGTGTTTGCATTTGTATAAATTTATATTTTAAACAATTGCTCAATTTTTAGCTGCAGCCCTACAGTTAGCCAGCTTGACTTGGCCAGCTGTTGAAATTTTACCACCATAACCAGAAATTATGGAGTTTTTAAGATAAAGTAACATTAGTACAAATTTTGTTATCAGTGGGTTTTATTTTAGTTGTTTTGCTGAACTTGGTGATGTTTGGTTTAGTCCAAATGATCAGATGAGGTAATGTGCTAATTAGCAGGAGAGTTGCTGTAAAGCTGAGCTCTGCCAATAAAAGTTCATTAAAGTTATTATTCAAGAGTTAAAGGAAGTGGAACTTGTGTAATTTGGGCATTGTAACATCTGACTCATCCTATAAGAAATCTGTTGAATTTTGAGTTTGCCAATGTTGAGTTTTTAATGAATTTAGTGTCTGTGCAAATACTGAATGAACCTGTAAAGTTGAGCCTACTCACATCAGTAACCTGTCCAAGCTAACATGAACCTTTTCCCCCAAAATGTCTAGTTTTCAAAGTAATAAATGCAGGCCTTTCAATGGTCAACCCCACTACTCAAAAGTGTAACACACACAACAACACATAGTACCGTAGTGAAATTACAGCTGTGTGTGGTTAATTTTGAGATATACCATACTTACTTACTGCTGTTAGTTACATGGATTAACATGTGAGCGCTTGGTTTGTTTGAAACAATTCAGGCTTAAATGGACTACGTGATCACTGGAGCAGCGACATCAAGGTGTGTTGTAACTTTCTTTACAGGGCTCTGGGCACTGACACCTGAGGTGTCCAATCAGGTTTCAGATGTGGTCACCGTCAAGGGACAATTTGAGTGTATGGATGATGTAAGTCACACGTGTGTATACATTGTCTGGAGACTCAAATTGTCCCTTGACACATCATCACCTGGCACACACACGCGTGCGCGCGCACACACACGCACATACACACAGTCACGGTTAGCACAGCACGACACGACTCTGAGGTAAAGTTGGCTCAGCACGAAGTTTAGCTGAGCCTAGCCTGGGACGACTTAATATGCATTGTGTGTTTGTCAAAGGGACGTAATAAAGCACTGCTCTGTGTATTTGGATCGTTAATGTTTGCGATGATTTGCACCCAAAAAATATAACTGCTTTGCAGATTATTAAATCACTAACTCTATTAATTTAGAGATAATACAGGCATTTCTGAACAAATATGGTTAATAGGAGATGTTCTGTAGTAAAGATTTAACTCATGTCACTGATCATTTATTTGAAATGCTTTTAGATTTGAAAACATTGAAAACAGTGACAACGGGTATAATGGAAATTATTCATTCTTCTCCTCCATGAACATCACAAATATAGAATGCTCTACTCTGTTTATTAAAGCACTTGATGTAGCCTATAGCACCACATTATGCAGCCTAGCTTCTTACCAGTTGATGGAAATATGTCTAATTAGATTTGCTCTGTGTGACATATCAGACGTTTGCTTCAAATTTGCTTTACAATTAAACAGGAACACAACTGTTAATGAACTGTCTGACCCATAATTTTGATTTTGTCAAAATTATGATTGAAGTCCGTATACTGTATCTTAAAATGTGATACCACAGTTGCCTGCTAGATGCTAGCCTAAAAAAATTCTGTATCCAATGGTTTTTCCAACTTTCTTACTTTCTGGGCTTATTGTTATACATTTCTATTTAGAGAGAGAGCCAAGGTCCTGCCCCTTCTGGTTGTGCCCCATGGGACTTTATTGTCACGTAGAATAAGGACCCACAAGCAGACTCGATAGTGTAACAAAAAAGGCTCTTTATTGAGCTTCAAAATAAAGCACAAATAACAGGGCACGTGGCGAGACACACAAAGTTCAACAATTAAGTAGCAACAAAGAGGTTTCTAACAAACAAAGGTAACGTGTAGAGACAAGCAAAAATACAAAAGAGAACATAGCAACAGAAGAAGGTTGCTGGCTTGTACTGGGCTGAACAGGAATGAAGAGAGGGAAGGCGCTGATGAAAAGTGCGAAAGATGACATGGAAAACAAACCAACCAAAAGAGCAGGGCAGAGTGAAAGTGAGATAGTGGGTAGTGACAAAGGACAGGTGTCTGATGAAGTTGAACGGCAGATGAGGTAAGTGAAGAGAGATGAGAGAAGGTGAATGAGTGGATGTGACACTTATTTCACAAAAATAAATGAGCAACAAACTTCGTTAATATTAGCATGGATTCATATTGTTTTACTTAATCTAGCCTTCTGATTCAGTCATCAAGGGAAAATTTAACATGGTGTTCTCTGACATTACTATGATCAAACAAATTGTGTGTTATAATTTTTTTTTCCAAGTTGCTTATATGAAAGGGTGACATTTAATGTGGCAGTGCGGTCAGTATGTTATCTTTAACTCAAGCTCCTCTCAGCTCTAACCATTTTTCCTTATTTGTTTGAATAACAACAACAAAACCTATTTATGTAAATTATTATCTTTGGTTTTACCACTCATGTCCAAACAAGCAGTTTGTCAGCTCATGTAGTTTATGAGATGAATGCAGCTGACATGATAGCAAGTCCAATCAGAAAAACTGAGGGGAAATTTTCTTGACCCTAAACAATTCTGGAGTCAACCGACACCTGTCTTCAAAGAATAAAGAAAACAATTTGACTTTTATTCCATTAGCATCATATCATTTATTAGAGAGTATTTTTTTTAAGATGTTTATAATATTTTGAATCTCCTATTTCTTTAGTAGTAAAAATAATGATTGTATTATTTTAGTTAAAACATGGAAACTGCTGCAAATTAGTTATTAGCTGCATTCTTGCATTGTGCCAGCCTGTGACAGATATTTCTGGCACCAAAAAAACAGATGGATAAAAATAATAATAATTTACAGCTACTTTCATGTTTTCTCTAAAGTATGTAATACGTGCCTTATTTTTCTAAAAAGATCATAGTAAGAACCTTGGTTAAAATTGACACATCTGAAACACTGTGTACTGAAATGCCTTCAGGCAATACATTGAACCCCGAATTACTACCTGGCCATGGTATAATCTGATCATATGTTGTCATATGTTTCAAGGAAGTGCAGTCTCAGGCATACCAGCTGGAGACTTCAAGAGTGGAATTAAAAGAAAATCTCCTGCTGCTTCTCCTCTTTTCACCTTTATTCTTTAGCCTTTCCTCTCTGTATGTTTCTTGCTTTCCAGTAGGTGGAGCTTGTCTCCTTTGGGTTGAGAGAAAAAGAGAAGGAAGGAGAGGAGATGATTAAAGAGAGAAGAAAGACAGCGAGAGGAAGAGAGAGAGAGAGAGGAGAGGGAGATGGAGGGGGAGGGCAAGGAGGGATGGATGGAGAGGGGTGGAGAGAGCAAGCGTCAGCACTCCATGCGTTAAAAGGGCAGATGGTAACCGCGGGTAACTGAGGAGCAAACCACTCTGCTGGCCACAGAGCAAGAGATCAGCAAGAGAGAGGGAGGATAGAGGGAGAGGGAGAAAGCGAACACATGCAGCGCAGCAGAGGAGAGGAGCATCTGAGAGGAAGCTGCACGCCTGCTCTGACAGCAGAGAAAGACAGAGGGAGGAGAAGACTGAGTACTTCTTCTCCACACTAACAAGGAGAGACTGAGGCAGAGAGCAAAGTGAGACGAAGGGCTACACAGGCAGGAGACGGGGAGATAGTAAGAGGAGGAGGGGAAAAAGTATCCCTCCCCTCTACTTAGAGAGATACAGAGACAAAGAGGGAGGGAAACAAGAGGGGGTTAGTGAGATTGTGAAGTGAAGAGAGAGGGAAGGCAGCGGACGGGAGATAGTTAGACGAACTGCAAGACTGATCAATGAGCGGCTGAGATTTCGGCAAGAAATTCAGACTCAGCAAGAGAGAGGAGGTGGAGGAGGAGAGAAAGAGTGCGAGGGAGGGAGTCAATCACAAGGAAAGATTGATGAATGAAAGATGGGAGCAAAACATCTGGAGAAAGAAAGACTAAGAGAAATATTTAAAAGGAGACAGATACTTCCTGCAGGAGGCATCTGGAGGGTGGCAAGTTTAGAGAAAGAGAAGAGTGGGAAGAAAAATAACATTTAGAGAAAGACAGGGAGATAAAGGGAGGAGGGGAGAAGGAAGTGAAATATTTAAAAAGCAGCAGAGACAAAGATGAGCACAGGGGAGGGATGAGGAGAGGCTGCGGAGTCAAAGTCGAACTTACAGAAGAGACAGAATAAATCAGAGCAGCGGGGGAAACTGCGCCCTTCCCCTTCCTCTTCATTTTTTTTCTTCTGTCCCTTCACTGCTTCTTTAAACAGATGTAATAAGAAGAGGTGGACTGAGCTGAGGACAGAGAGCAGAGAAGCAGTTTCCATGACTTTTTTTGTTGCCAAAGTTCAGATAGATAGACTTTTGAAGCAGATGAGAGCCCAGTTTATCCAATGGCTTGCTACTACATTGTAATCAGTTCCACCCACCTGCGTGACGGACAGTTGAGGAGCATCAAAGGGGTTTTCAGAGGACCAATAGGAACAACCGGCCAAAGAAACACGGTAAGGCCTATTTGCATCAGCTGATTTGTGAGGATATTTAGAGTATGCAAGTTTTTAGAAAAAGAAAAATGAAGGTGCCCCTGTGTAACTGTCGAACCCTTCTAAGTTGTATGCACACAGTGGTGGAAAGTAAATGCATTCACCAAAGGTACCAAAAGTGAAGTTTTTCCTTTTAATGCAACTCTGTACCTCTTGTACTACTGAGGCACATGCTGCACTTCTGAAGTATATTTAATTGAAACCTGCTGTTAAAGCAGCTACAAATCTTGGAATAATCAAGCAAAAACACCAAATTTTCCTCATGTGTCATGTATATGATTTTGGATTTATTCTTCTTTCTATTGATTTAGTCAGTAAACTGAAAATTTGGATCTGTTAGTTGGGAAGTGAAGGAATCTGTTGAAGTATATTTAATTGAAAACTGCTGTTAAAACAGATACAAACATTCATTTGAAATCATGTTTCAAATCTTGGAATCATCCAGCAAAGATACCAAACTGTCCTCATGTCCAGATAGTCCTTTGTGATTTTGCATTGATTCTTTCTATTGATTTAGTCAGTAAACTCAAAATTTAGATCTGTTTGTTGGGAAGTGAAGGAATCTACAGAGACATCAGACATTTTTGTTTTCCTTAGTCAGCTCATATTTTCTAAAATAAACAAAGCAAAACTGTGAGGGAATAATAAGGTCACAGCCTTATTATTTAGATTTTATACACTAAATTTGATGAGCTTGTAAAAAAACCAAAGGATAC
Organism: Ostorhinchus rueppellii; assembly: GCA_030068375.1. Lineage (NCBI taxonomy): Eukaryota > Metazoa > Chordata > Actinopteri > Kurtiformes > Apogonidae > Ostorhinchus > Ostorhinchus rueppellii. The sequence goes on from JAQQZY010000008.1 coordinate 1,460,398, forward strand.
ATTTGACATTTTTGTGTATGCTATTCACACTGTATTTCCCTTAATCCTTTACTCGAGTTACATTTTAATTGTTGTACTTGTACTTGTGACGGTTTTACAGGTACAGTAAACAGAATCAGTGAATACTATGTGTGTGCAGTTAAGAGATGCAAGGAAGTCATTACCTTTAAATCAGCTACTGCTTGGACCACTCCCACTCTGTTGATTGTCAGCTCCTTAATCATTGTGTTTGTCGAGTTAATTAATTGCCACTTCCATTAGGTTAATTGACTTGGTATTGAAGGCAGAGAGATGCTGGTGGGGGGTGGGGTCGCATGAGTGGGTCCCCTCTCAACAGTGAGAGCTTTACCGTATTCTGTGTCCATATTTTTTGTGTCTTGTTTTCTCTTTCATATGTGTGAGTACAGAGGCTATTTGGTCTTTGTTTAACTTGATAGGTCTGAGTGTCTGTGCCGTATGTCCAGGCATCCAGGTTTTTAATCACAGATTTAAACCACTTTTGATTAAAACTGTCACAAAAACCTGTAAGTCTTCCTGAAATCCTAAAATCTAAACAGTGTGATCAAAAATGATTATATTCTGACGTACTGGGGAGTAAATCTGTAACATGGTGACAAAAGCATTTGATTAAAATCTGAAATAACTTGTCGTGTGCACTCCTGAAGCTGTGTGGGATGATCCGAGCCGACCAGATGAGTCAGAAGCTTCTTTACTTTTTTCCTTCATAATCTAAACAGTCTTCATTCTTCCTGAACATTACAGGCAAACATAATAAAGGCGCCCTCCTTGTACAAACGCACCGAGATTCCTACAGGACTCACACAGAGGGACAACAGACGAGGCTCTAAGAGGTTTTTAAAGGATAGCGATACTCTAAGCTCATTACACTCAAAGCAAGAGATAAGACGGCCTTTCTTTCAGTTTAATTAACTTAATTACCCCAAAATATGCAAACTTTCACCTCTACAGAAAGAGCAGTCATCAAAAGAATCATATTTATGTCAGAATTTGAAATAGATTTCATATAAACAGCACAGTTGTGTGCTAGTCTTTTGTTCTTGTATGAATAGATTTTTCAGTTGGACCACTTTGCCTGGTCTGATTTCACTGTCAGATCATATTTCACTTTTACTCGTGTCAATACTTTTAATAACTGTCATAAATCATAAATTATGATGACATGCCATGGTGAAATGATGGGGCTATAAGTCTTCGTGAGTGACTGGCCTCCAGTAAATCAACAATGCGTCTGAGTCAGTCTGTAATTAACGGGAAGCCTATGAAGAGAAACTGCAGCGGCTGTGGACTGTTCTGCGGCTGGAAGGTAAAGGTTTGTGGTCCGTTTTGTACATTTTTGTAATAAATAATACAGTGGCACAGGTTGGAAAATGAAGAGTGATGAGACAAATCCTAAATCACTGATATAACTGAAAACCAATCAACAGCAAAATAAATGGTTGGGATTTAGATGAGTCTATGAAGCACACCTGCACTGAAGACAGACTGAATGGTTTAGAGTTAATCAGTCACCGTTTATGTATACACTTGAGATCATTGAGGGGTGACCTTCATTTATAATGATACTCAGTCAAATTTTGAATGAAGCAATATCAGGAATAAGTTCAAAAACATTTTCAAAAGATAATTTGAATAAATAATGGTCTTAAGTGTTAAGTACAGTTAATATAGAATAGAATAATTACATAGACAGACAGACAGACAGAGACAGGCAGACTTTACTGATCACAATCTGGGAATCTTGGCTTTGTCTTTCAGTAAATTCAATCTCTGTACCTTGTCAGTGTATTAAACTGTTAGGTTAATAGCTAGGATTATGAAGAAACTGGTAGAGATCAACAACACAGCTGAATGAGCTTGAATGACTTACAGCATTGTACAATTCAACAATTGGCCAGAAATATGTTGACAAATGCTTGGCCCATCAATACTAATACAGTTATTGTACGTCTCCATCTTGCCTTTGTCCATTACTTTTTGAAATGAACATGCACCTGTCTATGTCTGTCTGAAACAACAGTAGCAGATATATAGGATGTATACAGGATAAACAAAAGTCCCACACCCTAGGATTTTACGAGACCACCCTAGTATTTTACATTAGATTTGATTTTGGCCCATATTTTATTGCATATTTTCAGTAGGCTTATGCATTATCAACATGTATTTCCATCAGCTCATGTTGGTGAGCCTAGACCTGACCAATTTAAGCAACCCCAGATCATAACACTGCCCCCACCAGTTTGTACTGTAGTTTGTCTGTCAAACTGATGGTTGTTTAAGAAATGAAGAGCAGCTCACCTGTTACAGAACTTTTTGCAATTGAACATATTAATCACTGCTGTTATTACCCAATGGAAGGATCTGAACTACTGGCTTACTTAAATCCATGTTGGAGCTTTGTTAGGCAGGCTTTGTAGGTTTCATTACATTTTGGTTGTCCTTGCAGTTCCAGCTGGGTAGTTTTAACCCTCAGCCAGGCTGGCCGCACAGTATTGCCTACAGTTGGTCATCCATTTGTCCGTCCGTCTTTCCAAAAACTTTGGCATGCACTGATAAGTCAGGCCAGTGGGGGCAGTAGTGCACCTGAGGAGTCAGGCCGAGGGTTTTCAAGTGCATGCACATTATGTTTATTTTTTGAAGTGAGTGTGGTTTGCAGCCCATTCTGTTCATCATGGACAAATTGGGTAGCCTTGTCAGGAAATCTATATACTAAAAAGAATGCATTCCAAAAATCTTGGAACAACACTTTGAAGTTAATTCAGGTTTAGATTTTTACCTAAATTTGCTGCTCCACCACAGGACAGAATACAGTCTCTGCATCTGCTGTGCCTAATATCATCTGAAGGTTGGCAGGGTCCATATAGTGTTGCACAGAGTGCATATGGACAGGTGTCATTTCCTCCCACTGGAAAAATTAAACTAAAATGCAGAAGTTTGTGTTTCATCCAAACATTGACTGTCAAATTTTGTATTTATTTATTTTTCTGGAGGTAAGCCATTTTTCTAAGCATTAAGGCATTACCCAGTCATCAGTATACTGAACACTGGTGGATTTGTTGATTTCTATTTTCCTGTTTCATTTGACAATAAAATAAGGACAATACAATAGATAAATAATATAAAATGAAGGACATGTGAAGCAGTATCACCTAACAAATGAATCACGCTTTTCTTGGACATTTGCACACAGATTAAACAAAAGACCAGAAGCAGTGAAACCTACTCGAGCTCACAGTGAATATGTATAGAAGTGGCACATGATGTTGAGTCCATTATTGTCTCTGAAAAAGGAGCTTTAAGGACAGGATACTGACCCTTTCCTAAACAAGTGCGGAAACAGTCACAAGTTCAAATCACTGGTGCATGAAGTTTAAAATGCAAAATATTGGCAGGTGAACACTTTGTGTTATTTGTCAAGCATGCGGTGTGTAAAAACCTTAAGGCTGTTAAGAAAACAAAAATAGAAGCTGACTCTCTCCTCTTCTTCAACATCAATTTCTGCTTAATTAATTAGATGTCAAACTAAGTAAACAGCTATAGCATCTGCACGAACTTACATCAAACTCAGGAAACATAAGGTGTCCACCTTCCAGTGCAACCGCAATAGTATAAATAAATATTCTTTAATTACCCACTCAAGGAGACTGAGCATTTTTAAAGGCACATGTTCAGTTCTTATTGTCACCTAATCCAGGAATAGAAAGCTGTATCGAGAGATTTAATTGGTAAACCACCACACATGACTGTTCATCACCTTGGATCCTCATATATCTGTGCTAATTTTATCTCCAAGTTCTTAAGCAGAAGCTGGGTCTGATGAAATTGAATGAAATGATCACATCTTCAAAAATTCAAATAACATGCTTCATCCATGGAACATGAGAGGGGATGTGTTTGCGCAGCACAAAAAGATTGCATGAGACTGAGGGCCAGGCAGAAACAGACAGCTGAGTTTGAGGAGAAATGTGTAAAGTGAGGGTGAAACAAGTGGGATGGTTGAGCGTCTAGAGTTTCCTTTAAACTCTAATGACTCAAATCCAGTTCCATGTTTATGCAAACACATTTTTATTTTTAGCAGTTAGTTGCATGACCAATCCGGTGGTGGATGACATCACTGGTTTAAAAGTGCAGAGATGCCCTGTGAAAACTACAGATGTATGATGTTAGCTTCAGAATATACAGGACTTAAAAAACAAAAAAGAAAAGATGCACAGAATGACCAGATATCATGCATTACTATATTACTGACTGAGTATAGATCTTAAACTTTTAAAAATATTATTAATTTTCTTTCATGATATGGAGTAGGCGGTCACTGTAAAAAGCAGCCTGGTGAAGTCACTGAACATTCTCCAAATGTTTGTGGCAGTCATGTGATTCAGCAAAATAGATTTCTTAGCTGCAATGGGAGAAATTAGTTTGGTGAGTTTTTGTGAGCTTATGTATTTTATTTTGTTTGTTAAACATTAAAATGCACATGGGTTTGGTCCATGGTTCACCTGACGTCTGAACCTTATGTCTTTGGTCTGACCATCATTGACTCCATTTGAGCAACTGCATATTTCCATTGAATTGTAAGTCCTAATCAATCAATTAAATTAAGCACCTGTATTCCACACGTCAGTTTAAAACAAAACCTTTCCCTGATTGATTAGAAATTAAACATTCAGTGTCAAATATTCAGTGGTGGTCATCTGGTGGTGAAGTTGCAGTAAATGAATATTCCCTCATGTATGGTGACCACAAGATCAACAAAAAATATGTCCCTCAGTGGCAGCATTTTTGTGTCCTCTCTGGGCTTTTTAGTTTAAGGAAGATGCCTTCTGTAACTAAAAAGCCCAATGGCAAAAATTCCCAAAACTTGAAGGACATTTTAAAGATTAAAGTGACAGTGTAAGGCAGAGGCATAGTCTACATTTTTCACATTCCTCACACAGGCCTGATACTCTGACAGAGAGGCCTGATTTGGTGTGTTTGCTGGAACCTAAATGTTGTGCAGTTTAGAAACTGGAATATTACCCTGGACACCCAAAAAAGCATGCCATTTTTTATTTTATTTATTTATTTATTTATTTATTTACGCTACAACAGCATGATTACACTTGGTTAAAAATGTGAAAATGAGAAAGAAAAAGCAAAGTTCATTACTTGCTAACTTTGTTTTGACTCCCAAAAAGATCACTCTATTGGTGGAATTGTTTTTAAGGGAGCATGGTGTATTCTATTCTCTGTTACTGATTTGTGATGTTGTGCATAAAATAAAAGTTGCATGTGTGAGGTTGGGTGGGCGTGTTGTTTGGATTCTGTTATAGGACTGTATAGTTTTATGAGTGACCTTAACAATATTAGCCTTGATGTGTGCACAAAGTGTGCCAGCTATAGTCTAGTTGGTTTGTTTGGCTTGTATCCAGATCTTCTATGTTGTTGTATTCAATCTGTGGAAGACCTTTAGCATCATACTGGAGCACTATAGGTAGGGGGAAGCAGGAGGGTGTCGCTTCTCTCTCATACAAGTCACCCTCTCCTAATAGTCTAAACTATAATATTTCTCTAAAGTACCGTAGATTAGCATTGAATTGATTTTCAACAGTGCATCAAGTGCAGCTTGTATTAGTTCAATACAGAAATGCTAGTGTTCAAAAATGGTTAAACAGCAAACTTGATCAAAAATTAACTTCAAACTAATTTTATGTAAAAATACAAGAGTATTTTGAACCCACATTATTAATTATGACACATTTTATTGCTTTCAAAGACACTGAATGATGCTTTAAATGGGTAGTAGCTTAATTGATAATAATACTTAACAATAGAGATGTCCCGATCCAGGTTTTTGCACTTCCGATCCGATACCGATATTGTTTTGCACTTCCGATCCGATACCGATACTGGCTGATACCGATACCGGCCTATCCGAGCATGTATTCAAGTTTAAAGTTATTTAGCTTCCTTACTTCCTTACTTAGCTGTCAGACTCATGTTGAAAAGGGTTTTAGTACTCTTG
>JAQQZY010000008.1:1506245-1520383 GCA_030068375.1 Ostorhinchus rueppellii
ACCCACACACACCCCCACACACACACACACACACACACACACACACACACACACACACACACACACACACACACACATTTCCATCCCTGTCTGTTTCTCTATGTCTCGCTTTCTTGCTGTCTCTCTGAAGTCCAGTTGCCATATCAGATGGGCTAATTAAAGCACTGCATAATAAGAGAGAGAGAGAGAGAGAGAGGGTGGAAGAGGAAGAGAAGGAGGAAAAGGGGAGGGTCAGAGGGATAGATGGAGAATAAAGGAGTCATGATTTGGGGATGTCACATTCTTATCAAAGCAACTTATACTTCAGACACACAACTCATTTCCCTTTCTTTGCAACACTTGTTTTGCAATTAAATAATGCATTAGACTGAAAGAATTATAACATGAACGCATCTAGTCATCATTTCACTCATACAGTAAAGAAATCCAGACATTGTTTTAAATGAGCTATGAGAGATGCCTGGCAGGGATATATTTGAGATTCATTAATAAATGGTAGGTGGTGGTAATTCCTGTCTGGGATCTATCTGAATTTGAGCTGCATTTCAATGGAAAATGTGAACAAGAAAATGGGAAGAAAACAAAACAAAAAAACAACAACAACAATACTGTGGCGCCAATTTCCTACCAAAACTTGAATAGTTTAGTGTGTAAGATTTAGGGAGATTCATCTGTATAAATGGAATACAATGTGTTTTCGAACGTTATACCCTTATCATTTGCTTTTTCAGTAGCTTAGAATGAGCTGTTTATATCTACTGAGGGAGTGGGTCATCTCCACAGAGTCCACCATGTTTCTACAGTAGATCAGCATGACATTCCTCCACTTTTCTATTTCTTAGAGTATATAATACTTATAGTAGTAGAATCCAGCTTTAAGGTGCTGAACTGTCACCTACTATATATGCGAGTGTGGACCAGAGTCATTCCTCGTAATGTTCTACAAAAAGTGCAGGACAGATAAAATGAACATAAGGACTTCAAGCATTTTTGTAACCATTCACCTGGAGGGAAAGATACCTAACCATCAAGATGATTGCAATTTAAAACCATTACATTCCAGAAAATTTTACAAATTGGACTTTTTAGCAACAAATAAAACTTTATTAATGCCTTTCAAGTCACTATTGCACCTATGCAGATAGCATGTTACTCATTTTACCCAAACAGATAAAATATGCAAGCACAAGGATCTGAGATTGTGATGGCAGTGATCAGGTCAGGGGATCTTCAAGACTGCAGGTCTTGAGTGTTCCCAGTGTGTAGTGGTTAATGCCAGTGGTTATGCCAAAAATGGCCTAAGGATGATATTCCAGTTTTTAATCCAGTCGAGCAGCTAAGGGTTTGTAGCCTTATTACAATCTACCTGTTAGTGTGATGTGAGTTTGGATTCCTAAAGGCCTCTGAAGGTGTGTTTGCACAAGCAACACCCAACTTAACCAGTTTTGGGGATGTTCTGCTCCAGTCATTTGGCCATCACAATTTGGCCTTTGTCAAAAGTGCTTAGGTCCTTGTGCTGTCCATTTTGGTGCTTCCAAATTATCACCTTTGAGGAGTCATATTCAATTGCTGCATGATATATCCCACCAATAAAAAGATGTCATTGTAAATAAATCAGCAGTGCCCTGTCACTGGTCAGAATGTCATGGCTGATGAGGATATGTAACACATATGTGTAAAGAGTGCACAAAGAGCGATTGAAGGCTAGACAATACAAACCTTATTGTTGGTGACACTGATTGCTCCTCAAATGCAATAAAATAAACTTTGAAGATACCTAATTATTATTATAATTATTAAAATATCAATCAGACACAGGTACATTTAGGTTAATTCTCATGTTGGTGCCCCTGACAACAGTGCTGATGAAAATATGGAGTTGGTCCTCAAGTACCTTCAACAGCAGCACACTGCAGCCACTGTGCTAATGTAATGCTAATGCTAGGTGTTATGTGTATTAGGAAGGGTAACATGCAGAGACCCTGCAGGGATAATAAAGTAAGATAACTTTTAAAGTGATTTGGCAGAGATGATTTTGATAGTACTTTGTAGAACATCTGACCTCTTAAAGTGCCAGCTGTTGTTTTGGAAGGCGAATTACCAAAGGCATTTGGGAGAAAACCACCACTAAATAACATTCACTGTGCCAAAACGTACGTGAAATTTTTGTGGGATGTATTTGTTCTTTTGATATAGGGCATGCTGGATTTGTTTCTGAAATCTGTTGCATTAGACCCATGTGGTTTGTCTGATTAGTGCATTTTATATTTGAAGTTGAAATTTATTTGGTCTCTTTGGAGGTTTCAGTTGGAAATTACCTTCATACGTTACATGGGTTAAATCGGCTGAAAAGATCACATATGAACCACATAGAGGTCCTTTGCAGTTTAAAAAAAAAGCAGTTGTGGTGTGATTTTTTTTCTTTTTTTTTTTTTACTTGGCCTTGTCTCTGCAGTGTGGCTGATGATGAAATTACTTGAAAGATGAGAGACAGAGGGAGATGTGGAGTGGCAAAAAGAAGGGACAAAAGGGGAGAAAGACAAAGATATGAGATGCAGAAGACAGAGAGATGCAGAGACAATAAGGAGGATGTTATTCCTGCATCATTACTTCAACACCCATTCTCCCTCTACTGTCTCATCTTCTCTTTTTTTATTACACACCCTCCCTCTCATCTTTTCTTTGTATTATTCATCCTCCCTCTTCCTTTCTCTATCATTAGTTTTTATCTCTCTGTCTCTCTCACTTTCTGTTGTTCAGACACTCAGACAAATGAGCCATGAAATATTCGCCATCAAGACACAGAGAGACTTTCTGTGTGCATGTGAGTGTGTATATATGTATGTGGGTGGTGGACTGCGCACACGTATGCATGCGTGTGCTCATTCTGACTCCGGCTTTGAAGTCTGTCAGGTCTACTAGCCGTTCTGGAGCATAGCCCACCTGTGTTCGATCCGACTTTTGTGATCCAAAAAATAATTTGGCAGGCGCAAAATCACATTGGCTGCTAAAAAATTCTGAATTTGCTGGCTGCTGCACAGCTGACCAGCCAAGGAGAAAGGATGTTTCATGGAGATCTCAGCCAGAAATATCACAAGAAAATTCACCAAATTAAAGCATGGAGATGGACAAAAACAGGCACACTGCTCTGCAGCAACCTCATAATAAAGGTGCAATAAGTAAGATTTTAGAAATGAAATGTAATGTATTTTCAGTTCTGTCTACACTATTAACTCAGTGGTTCAACATGAACTGCGACATTTAATAGATTGCTCCATCATCAACAGCGATACATGTATAAATAATGTAAAGCATAATACAGCTGACCTTGACCTGTACAGTTTCCTGGTCATGTGATCTATTATTCAAAGTTTGATTCTATTGAAATTTTTGGAACCAATGTCCAATTCATTAGCCTAAGTTACTTTAAAAATGCATTACTTTGGCTCCCATAACTGTATTTTTACTGTTTGTTGTCATTGCTCTGTGGTAGGGCTATTCAACTATATTTTCCCAAGGGACAAACTATCGCAGTGTTGTGGACAGTGGGCCGGGCCCCTGTAGTATTACTCCATTATTAGTATTAGTATTACACCATTAGTATTTGCATGCTATATTCCTAAGTAGGCTATTTAAAGGTGTTTATGTATGACTTTCGTCACCAATTTTTCATCAAATCTGTTAAACCCAAATCGTAGCCATAGTATCATGAATCCATAAATCTTTCCGTGATTACACACCTGAATTTCTTCCCTCACAGTGAACAATTTTGAAGTGTGCAACACCATAAACAATCCATTTGTTTACAAACAGAGCCGGTAGGTCACTCAGGCATTTTCAAAAATTTGTTGCAATGTGCATTGTGTGAAGCAGAGCTCCATGTGGCCGTATTATCACTGTTGCAGCAACAAACACAGCTTCATTGCCACTGCAGCTGCATGGAGCTCCACTTTCCACAATGCATGTTGCGATGAATTTCCAAACAATCCCACATATTTTTATATGATTAGTTAATCGTAAATAATAATGATAATAATACACACCTGTATGTGCATTTTCAATACTTTAAAATTTTGAAAAGGAACGTTCTCACTCACTCAAAATAACTTCACCAGCGTGTACTGTATTTGTGAATGATCTGACCTTTTCTAAATTCACATTAGCTGTCAAAACATATCAATTAAAAACAGAACAACTTTGTGCACCTAAATCTAGCATCCCCCTATCACTTCTACAGAGTCATCTCACTGGAGTGAAACCCAGAGTCACCTGTTCATGCACAGATAGTGCACACACCAAGCTGGACATCAGCAGAAACTCCATCTTATATTTATGGTCCCGGTCAGAATAATAATTCCACCACTGTGGTCATAGCCCCTTTAATTCTACCTCTGTCAGTTAAGGGCTGTTTGTACTTGTCCAGGGTGTGAACCACGTTAAATGATGCCTCTGTTGATGGATTCAGTGAACAGGGAATGTTGTTTTTAGAGCATTATTTTCAGCTCTTTTACCTTCTCTTTATGGAGGCTGATTTGCAAATCTCTGGAAAAGTTGATGTAAACTTTGGTGAAATTCTGCTCCACATTGCATCTTTCACTGACTGCCAGGCTTGTACCACATATCAGACACTCACACACTTGTCTTTCACATTTGTGAAACAGATGTCCGTGTCCCATTGTTCATGAAAATAATATTTTTTTTACCTCTTACTGGTGTGCCTGGACTCTGCTGACATTGTTGTGGGGCTGAACCTACTACTTGCCTGGCACATGGTTCATCCTGCTCCCCCAGACCTCGCCCCTCTCCAATAACAGACAGTAAACCAGTGCAAAGGTTTGATTGACATCTCATTGACTTTTTCATCTTGGGAGGGAGACAGGACACTTGTAATTTTGACTGGATGGAAATTTCAACCTGTTCTACCAAGTGACATATCAACTTTGTGTTATATTATTGACCCCTTGGTGGAAAATACATAATTTTCACTGAAAAAAAAAAGCAAAATACAGAGGATAATATTACAATAAATGGTGATAAATCATTTAAGAAAGGGGAATTATATAGGAAAACTTTATTTGAGAACTTCCACAAAAGTAACACTAGGTCTTTATATGTTAAGGGCTTCTCAGGAAACTTTTGCTTATCCTTTCAAGATTACTTATTATTAAAATCTGAAGGCCCATACAGTTTCAAATGTCAGTGTGTGGTGTACTGTTTAGACTATTCTGTATCATTTTGTCCTAATTTGGTAGTTTATGTCATACACCTCTACCCTTCTCAGCTACTGCATATACTTGCATTTTTAAGATAAATTTGTTTGCAGTGAAATAAGTTTTCACTGCACTTACATGGCTATGACTAACATGAGTCAGCCCCGTCAGCTATAACGCCCAGCTGTGTTAATTTTTGGCGAGTATAGTTAATTGTATTAAACAAACCACAAGATATAGAAAAAAGATTTTTGAAATAGAAGACCCTTTGTTTTGTACACAATGCTAAAGGCCATGTTTTAAAATATGTTCAACTAATGTACCTTACATAATACTGCATATTTATTTCAAAAAATACTATAATTATTAATGTTTCTCAAATAAAAGTTTAAAGATGTCAGTTTTTCTACAAAAAGGAAGGAAGGAAGGAAAGAAGGGGGTGGGGGAGGGAATCTTGAACCTTTTCTGACCTACACATTGCACACTTACATCACAGACATATTGGTGTTGCTGCAATTACCTGTTTCTGACTGAGGTCAATCGTACAGAAGATCTAAATTACAGAACGTCTCATCAGGATAATTAGTTCAACTGGGTTTAATTAGCCAGGCGCTGAAGAAACCCTGGTATGGACCAGAGCACATAAGGGACTGTATGAAAATTAACAGGGTTGGGAGGAGGGGATGAATTTTTTATGTCATTTTATGAAAAAAGTAAAACCCTCCAGAAATATTAATATTTCATTTGATCTGTCCTATTGGAAATGAAATACCATCCCCATATCAAAATAATATATTTATGGAAGAGAAAACAAAATTGAGAAAATGCAGTCAGTCCCTATTTTCGCTTTTGAATGAATGCAGTGAATGGTAGAAATAAGATTTCACATAATCAAACTTCCATGTAAGTCCTGTACAGGATATCTGCCTGTTTATGGACATTTGCTTGATTTTCAGAAATTCTCCCAAGGAAAAAAAGAATATTGAAATGGTTGTATTAAAAGTGTCTTACACACAGAGAAAAAAAAGCAAATCCAGTGCTTTTTCAACATCACTTTTTTTTTCTTTTTGTCTAATACCTATGACCAACATACTGTATTAATACAGAAATACAGGAGAAAGGTCGACTCATTAATTGTGTGTAAAAAAAAAAAACACCTACAGAAGAGGAACTTTTGGCAAGAGTTGAAAGGCTTAACTCGACGATTGGACTGCAAAACTATAAAAATACTCCCCTGCGTTATCAAAAGTATATGCCACCCTCCCTTCAGCAAAAATAAATAACACAAAACCTTGACTTCTCTGCCCTGCTCTGCCTGTATAATTTCCATCCCTAAGACCAACAAGCATTTTAGGAAAGGAAAGTGAAAATGCTGCAAACCTTGACTTGCCAAAGCAAAGGAAAAAACAAATGATTTTTAAAACCACCCACAGGAATGGCATATTTGGGCATTTGTCCTTCAGTTTGGGGTTTTCAAGCCTGTTGGCAAAAACTTGAACTTTTTATCTCCGAATCGATTGTGTCCATTACATAAGTCACTCTTTAGAAGTGGAACTGTCCCGACCACCAACTGAAATTTGTTTGTTACTCATCTTTGCACTTTCGTCTAAACACAACTTTAAAAACATGCATAAAATTAAGTTCACTGTTGGAGGTATTCAGCAAAGAAGCATTGCCATATGGTTCTTGTCTCATATCTTTAGACTGCAGCCCACATCCACAATATTTTTTTTTTTTCCATTTTGGATTTTAAAAGTCATTTTCTAATATTTAGTCATGATCTGAATCCTCCTCAAAACTCCAAAAATGCAGGTCTGTTCTTGACCTTTTTGCAACTTCGATGCTGGACATTAACTCACTGTGAGACAAATTATGTCAGATCCAAACATTAATAAAAGACTCCTTGGCGTCCACTTCTGCATGAAAATTGCAACAATGATGTATCTTTCTGCTACCAGCTGTGCAAATTTGACTACATTTCTTTCCTTGCCATCATGTCATTATCCTTGTAAGCTGGTTTTCCTTCCTGTGGATGTGGCAATAATAATTCTTTAAAGCAAGACCCACCTCAGTTTCCTTCAGTTCTAAGAAACTGTAACTCCACCATGCCACTTGACAACATTCACACGTTTGAAATTACCTCACTTGGCAGACTAATATAAATAGTTCTATTTTTGTTGCCATTAATGAATAATGGACCAATTTATGGTATAATTTATGTTAAATCTACCATCTCAAAAGTAGTAAGAGTCCACATATTCTGTCCATCAGCAGGACAGACACTTTTGTTTTTTTGTAAAAGTAAAAACGATGACTCAAGTAAAAGTGAAAAGGTACATCATCTGATTGAACTCAAAGTATAAAAAGTCCTGGATAATCGACATTAATCCGACCCCAGTAATCAATCAGTTTCAGTCTCCACAGAGCACTAAACTTTACTTTTTCTCTGTGCTCCAGTCTCTCTGACATCACTTTACTCATGTATACATTTTTGATTTGTTATATGCACTGACGGACACAACAAAATAATATTTAGGCTTATATTATATACATTTCAAGTAGAATTCTGACTATGAGCCAATGGCAGCTGGGTCATAGGAGGCACTGTAGTACTTCTTCAACTTAAAGTTTCTGCAAGAGGGGATATTTAAAGATGCTAATAACAACCAAAATATGACTGGACAAATGAATAAACAGTAGTAGTATAATACTTGTCCTGTGTCTCATGGTTGATGTGAACATTTAGCATTAATAGTATCAGCTTAACTTTGTGAATATGTTTAGTACATGGTTTTGGAGCATCAGAAAAATTTGTGAATCACTATCAGAAATAATTTCTTAATTCCAGGGTGGGAAATTATTGAATGATAGTGTTTACGAATCTCCTGAAACAATTGGTAAACAAGTGTCCTGAGGTTGTGCTCTCATTAGAGTAGAGGTGCCCATGCTTTTTCAGATAAAATGAGTCAAAACTCAAAATGATCTACCTACTATAAAAATGGAAAATACATGTGTATATATACATATATTGAGTATTATGTAAAATATATTCTTGTGTACTTTGCATAACAACACAAATCCATACTTTAAAATACAACTTTTTTTGTCATTACCTTACACTGATGAATTGCACTGAATATAATCATCCAGGGATGCATAGTCTGGACAGTAGCTGCTGGTTCCAGCATCAAGCACACTTCTCAATGATCATCAGTTATGGTGGAATGGTATTCGGACTTAATTTTCATGCAGGAAAAGGCTGACTCACATAAATATGTGGAACCGATTAATGCCAAGGAGGTAGTGTTTTTCTATTTCTATTTTTAGTAGAAATAAATTGTAGGCTACAGTAACTAAGCAACTTGGTAGCTTATGGTTGAACATACATATGTAGTGACCCATGTGTCAGAAAAGATCAGATGCCAGACTGACTACCCTGCAGGTAAATCAAGAAAAATCACCTTTAAAAATGTTGTGGTGAGGATGGATGATAGACTGATGTCCCACATGTACCTTTGCAATCGACCACTGTATTAGAGGATTAAAGAGTTAGCCTGGGTGCATATATTTGCTGCCCTAGCAAATCAGAATTGTATTTATTTCATTGCCCTTATTAAACAATGATTTTCACTGGGCTGTTAAGTTCAATTGACTAAAATCCAGACACTTTGAGGTGCAGAATGAAGTTGAAGTAAAGGATGCAGCTGTTTCAAATGTCACAGATCTGTTTTATATATTAAGTCTTCCTCACCACTATGCTTAACATAGAATATGTAGTTTAAGAGATTATGAGGACAAATGATATTTGTCTATCTTATTACATAGTAATCTAGGGCTGCATTAGAGCAAATATTCTTTAGTTGAGTGGATAGGTCACTGGGTTCCTACTTAGAAAACAGATGATACCACTCCCATGAGTAACTTTTCTATGTTTTTTTTTTTTTTTTTTTTAGTGTTTAACATTGTTCAAACATTAAGGCTTGTAATATGTCAACAGGCAAACTCTGAGCTGACTGACACATCAAAAACCTGGTTCTAGATCAGATGCAATTCCTCTAAGACTGCAAGGGAAGCTCAGCTTCCCCTAAAATATCCTAAATTAAATGGTCAAATATGTATGGTTGTGTTAACATTTCATTGACTACAAAAGTGTTAGAACATGTTCATCTGGAAGATGAGTTCATTCAGAATCAGCTACTTTTCACAAGTTGACTGAGTCAATGTTGTTAACCTTTCATACATTCCCATAACACTGTTTTTGTTCTCAATGCTTTTGCCCATAGAACTTCTTCTTCTTCATGTGGTTTAATGTTGGGTGGCGCTCAGCAACTTAGGCATTTCTGCTCTCTCCACTGTGTCTCCACTGTGATATGAACCAGAGCGTTTCAGTGGGACAGTTTTTTTCTTTGCCTCCAAACTTGACGGTCATTGGATAAATGTCATGATTTTGTCCCGCCCCTGCAACCCATTTGTTGGCATTTTTGTGGCAAAACTACTTGTTCATTTCTTACACTGTAAATAAAACACACTCATTGTATTTCCTTGTTTCAGTTTAACATAAGTTCAATAATTCCGTGTTCGAGTTTAATATTGTTTTGTTAGATAGTTCAATCAGTTACACTGTAAGCTAGGTTGGAGTGAACTAGCAAGCTAGCTAGTGTTACAGGGTCATGGACCAAGGAACAAAGGGCAGAATTTACATATAAATAAATTGATAAATTTTGTGATGTAAGCTTCAAGTGAGCTTCAAATGATCTTCAAGACCAGCAGCCACCACTGTTCTAGATACAAATTCTTATGCACCCATTCCAAATAGAAGCAGTGATTAAGCACATGAAGTTAAAGTGAGAATGAATGAAAAATAGGCCTTAGAAAACATTTTTATATTCCTTGATTTCAGATGTTGTTGTGCAAAGTGAACTAAACATTATGTCATAGCAATATAACCTGAAAACATTAAAAACTATTCCAAATTAAAGAAAAAATTAAGAACAATCTGACACTTTGGTCAAGGATCCCTTGGTGTTTGTTTTATTCACCATGGGAGACCAGCTGAATGACTCACTAATCCCTCTAGTGGTCACATTAAAGTGCTAGACAGTCTGTGTGAATACATTCAGTTCATATGTCTACAGTCCAATCCAATGTAAATAGTCTAATGATAGTTACCTTTTAATATTTGAAAGTACAAATATGATATATAGTTCAGATATTATTTAATAGTAATGAAACTCTTTTCCTCCATCTGCTTTTTCTTTACCATCCTCAATGGTCAGCTCACTGTTTGGCTCTGGTATCCGCAAAAAAAAAAGGTGCCTGTGTATGTGTGTGTGTGTGTGTGTGTGTGTGTGTGTGTGTGTGTCGGGGGGTGGGGGGGCATCTTGAGCTCAGAAACATCCAAACATCCAGTGAGCTCAGGGCAGCTCAGCATTTTTAGTCCCAGAAGACTCTGAGTTTGGGTCCCTCTGTGTGCAGCTCTGGCTCGACCAGCATGCTTTGCTCTGACAGTGTAACAAAATGTGAGGAAGGTCTCCTGAATGTACAAACTGGAAAGTTGTCTTGGCTATAACCAAGATGCTGCAGCTCCAACAGCTGAGTGAGCAGTAGCACAATCTCCAGAGGAAAAGAACATGAAAAACAGCCAGACTCTCCCTTGTAGTTTTTCCACCATCAGCTACCATGAGAATATTCCCATTCAAACGGTTTAGTGTGGCGATAAACTAATATGGCTAACTAGAGGTGCATTGAGTACACCAATAGTCCACAAAATTGTTAAACCAAAAACAAACCACTTATGACTGTTGTCCTTCTTTTGTCGGTCAGTTAATCTGACAGTTACCATGGTAACAAAGACCATAGATGACTGATTTGTAATTTAACAATTTTTTTGAAGACTTTATTTTTCAGTTTTCAAATTAACAACTACATCAGCATATGACATATGAACTAGTCCAAGGCAGAACAACACACACAAATATTAAACCCCACGCACCCACCCACCCAAAGGATCAGAGAGAAGGAAAAATAAATGAACAAAAGAAAAGAAAAAGTGGGCATACAGTTAGACTAACTTTTATCATGACAAAAAAAAAAAGAAATTTTAATAAATATTACAGTTTGATGCATAATGGTTGCCTTAATAGTCTGCTTTTTGTAAATGATTATATATGAAGGGTCACTGCAAAGATGAGGACAGAGATGAAAGAAGAGAAGAAATGAAGAGTGAAGTTCAAGAAAGGGTTCCAAGTTAAAGTGAAATCCCTACGCCTTTTATCTATTCTGTATCTAAGCTTTTTCAGTGGTAGCAGGGAACGTACCTTCTTCACCCATTGTAGGATGGTGCTTTATCTGGTTTCCAGTTGAAGAGGGGCACATCCTCCTTGAACTGTCACCTTATTGTGTTGGAGGAGTTTGAGAGTCTTAAAATCTAAGGCGCTATGCTGTCTAGGGCATTTTCCCCTTGGTAGGGTTTCCCATGGCAGATGGGTCTTAGGCAAGGGGCCAGACAATTAACATTTCAGAAGACCCCTCATGACTAAGAAAACCAAGAGTGTGTGTACCTGGCCTGGAGCGTTACCAGGGCTCTGCCAGGCCTGGGGTTGGGGCCCATGAGCGACTGCCTTAGTAACCGGGCCTTTGCCCATGGGGCCCAGCAGGGCCCAGCCTGAACAGGGTACATGGGTACATCCCCTTTTTGGCCCACCACCTGCAGGGAGGGGTCTGGTGCAGTGTGGATCAGAAAGCAGACCGAGGCAGGGGTCTTGGCAGTCCAATCCCTGGTTACAGAAGCCGGCGTTTGGAACATGGAATGTCACCTCTGTTGTGGGGAAGGAGTGGGAGCTGGTGGAACAGGTTAAGCATTACCGACTTGATATTGTTGGTAACACATAGTGTGGGCTCTGGAATCCAAGTCCTTGAGAGGGGTTGGACTTTCTCCTTTGCTAGAGTTGGTCCAGGTGAGAGGCAGAGGGGAGGGGTGGGCTTTTTGATAGCCCCCAGGCTCACTGCCTGCATATTCGAATGTTGGAAGTGGTCCCCATCTTTAAGAAGAGGGACTGGAGGGTGTCTATAATGTTCTCTGTAATATTATTGTAATTCCAAAGGACTACATTTAAGCTTACACTCTGACCCAGTGTTCTTCTACACCATCTGCCTCTCTTTTATATTAAGGTTAGGGTTAAAATAATTGATTTAAAGGACTCCCTTTAAACACACACACTGACCCAATGTTCTCCTACACCGTCTGCCTATCTTTGCAGCTCCAGCGGTGTTGCACTTCTTTCTAAAAACATGTTCAAACTCACCATATGAGTGCATTAACATGTCCGTTTCTAGTGACATGAAAAACGTAGCCCTCCACTTCCCCATCGCCATGGTGAATCGTTGAATCGGGGCTCCATTGATGTTGTCTTTTTATATTTGTGATACATGTGCTTAACTCAAGGTGAAACTACTCCAAGTTGATCAAACTAACTCAGATCAGCTGTTCTGGAACTGAAAACTCTGAGTTTCTTATCTCAGAGTTGATCGACTTAGAGTTCAGCGTTAAACTCAGAGTTTGTTGAACCTGCTTTGTGAAACGGACCCTTGGTGCCATTGGCTCACAATGACAGACTGACCAAACTTAAACTGCAGGTTTAGCATGAGTGGTGGAAACTGGTATCATCTTTAGTTAGAATATAACTGATGTTACTCAATCCCTGCTGGAAAAGGTATTTGTCCCACACATGAAAGTCAGAGCTCTATGATTGAAGGACAGTGAATAGAAATGTTACTTTTGGTTGTTGTGGTTCTGAAATATGTTTAAATGTTTAAATAAATCAGACACATGTTTACTTTCAAACAGTCAAATCAGCTGTGGTTTTACTTCTCAACAAAGCCATCAAGTCCTGATATATCTCTCACTGCCTTCTGTTGCATGAAAAATGTTTTACAGTAAATTGTTGTTCTATACAAAGCTGAAACCTTGATTCTTCTTTTCTTTCCATATTCTTTTGAAAAAATCTAAACCATTTTCTTGCTTGAACTTCCAATGAATTAGTATTTTTTTTTTATATAATCATTTCCACTCTTGAGCACACAAAGATTTATTTTCTAATGACTGACTACATCGCTTTGTTATATTGATGTAAACGTCCATTCAGCTCCGAGAAGGAAGGGTCATGCTGTTCTTGACCCACAGATGATCTCCAGAAAATGAACAAGAGGTAACTAACAGACCTTGTAAAGTGCTCATCAGTTTAACCCACACAGGACGGAAATTCAGGGAACAAAATTTGTTCTGTGCCTTTGAATAATTCATTTTGAAGTGTTCTTGTGACTAAGACAGCTACCAAAGGTATAGAAGTGACTGTGATTTTATACTAAACTGCAAAAATACACATAAACTGATAATATAATATAATATAATATAATATAGTATAATATAATATAATACTGAGGTGACATGGTGGTGAAGTACATAGCACTCATGCCTCACTGCGAGAAGGTCCTGGGTTTGAGTCCAACACCAGCTGATGGTGGGACTTTTCTGTGTGGAGTTTGCATGTTCTCCCCTTGTCTGTGTGGGTACTCCAGCTTCCTCCCACCATCCAAAGGCATGCACTTATAGGTTAATCTAAATTGTCCATTGGTGTGAATGTGAGAGTGATTGTCTCTCTCTATATGTCAGACCTGCAATGAACTGGCGACATGTCCAGGACGTACCCTTCTTCACCCTTAAGGCGATGGGATAAGTAATCCCCATGACCCTAGTGAGGATAAAGCGGGTTCAGAAAGTGAATTAATGAATAATATAATACTTTCTTTTGCTAGAGCTGAATGCTGCATGGGCGACACGGTGGTGCAGTGATTAGCACTCGTGCCTCACAACAAGGAGGACCCAGGTTCGATTCCCGGGCGATCCTTGGGACCTTTCTGTGTGGAGTT
>JAQQZY010000008.1:1536257-1561098 GCA_030068375.1 Ostorhinchus rueppellii
TTTGGATTGTGGGAGGAAACCGGAGTACCCGGAGAAAACCCACGCAGACACAGGGAGAACATGCAAACTCCACACAGTCAATTCCCGCCCGGGAATCGAACCCAGGACCTTCTTGCTGTGAGGCACCACTGCACCACCGCGTCGCCCGACTCATTCATTCATTTATTTTAATTTTAGAGGTGGCGGTGGGGGGCTGTTGGATTGTCAGGCAGGGTTTATTTTTAATCACAATCTTCAGATGGGGGGGCATACGACTCAATTTTTTTCTTCCGTCATGAAAAATGCACTCTCTGTATCTTGTTTCATCGCTTCAGCAGCCATATGTATGCAATTACACAACTGTTTGCACCTCCCTTTGAGACATGTTAAATATAGACAGTTTCTATGAGCAAAATTACTTTCAGGTTTGATAAATCATTTTGCGTGTGCTAAATTAATATATTTACATTTCCTCCTCCTCCCAGCACACACACAAATGCCCCATATTGCATATTCATTGCAATGTACTAACTGGATGCAAACGCAGCACATTGCACCTTTGAAAGATGCAACCCTTAGTGTGCACTGTTGATAAATCAGTTTGTAAAATTTTTTTGCATGTGCAATGAGTTTGCACACATTTTAATACATGCAAACCTTTCATAGATCTGGCCCACAATGTGCTAATATAAGTCAACCCCTCAATCAGCTGATTTCAAGTTTGAGTATTAAACAATCTCAACAGTATTAAGTTTCTGATGTAATGTAATGAAATAGGATACAAGCCCACCTGCAAATTAGAATTCTATAGGCACTTGTCTATATAATATTTTTACTTAATAAATCTGATCTATTCTATAAGGCACACACATTGCTGAAATACGAAGGCAAATGCAACATACTTCTATTTATAATATGCGTCCCTCTCGCTTCAAATTTGTCTGTTTTTAGCTTGTGGTATTGTTACATTGCAACACAGAAAGGTTCCCCTGTCATTTTGTCCACCTATCACCTCCTATATGTGCACCTTCTAAGAGTTGTACAGGCTACAGTGAAAGCTTGAGCGCAAAAAATAAAATAAAAAATAACACAGTATCTGTCTTCCTGTCTGCCTCTTTGTCCCTCAGCATTTGTATCTGTCCGTCTGTGTTTCATCTGTCCGTCTATTTTGGTCTGTTTATCTATTTGTCAGTTTTCCTGCCTCGCCTGCCTCACTGTCTGTCCGTCTTTCTGTCTGCGATATGAACCAAACAGTGTATTATTATTATCATTATTATTATTTGTGACACACACACAGTATCACTATCTGGGGCTTGCAGACAGCTTGCAGACAGAGCTCAGTAAGTGAATTAAGCTGGTCTGGACTGTACTAAAGCTGACACTGGCTGACTTAGCACACACACAAAGAAATAACACAAACACACACAACTTTATATTGCCACACAGAGCAGATAAAGAATTTGCACAGCAGACAAACTCCCACACATATACAAGGAACTTTTACAGTATTTTATCTCTTGACCTCTTAATTGTTATAGATAAAGCAATGCTTGCAGAACTAAAAGTACTATTATTAATGGGGGTGCATTGATGCTCATGTTTGTCCTGCAGCGACTGAAGGAGCTGAAGCAGAGGGAGTTTTACAGAGCGCTGTCCTGCAGGAGGCAGAGGAGACGCAGGGAGGAGAGGAGGGAAGAACGAGTGCTGAGGAGGATTCATCAGCATGACGACAGGAAAGCGGGACAGTGGTGAGAGGATGCACACATACATACTGTATATACAGAAAGTACTTCACAAGGGCTTTCCAAAACATTTTCACAACAGATGCACACTGGAATAAACAGACTCTGCTACCTATTACACATAGGGACAACCTACAAGTTCAGGATAAAAGTTTGGGATGTTAGTCACACCTATTGACAAGATCACGACTGCAATTTCAGCTGTCTTATTAGTTCACTTGAAGCCAAACCATGCAAGAAAGATGTAATAAACCTGTGTACAAAACATATCCAGACAGTGACCCAAGTAATGTCTCCGGAATGAAATGTCATCAGCGCATGACATCCACCTGGGTCACAATAGCTATTAAAAAATATAATAATAGAATAAAATAATGACGTTAAGTTAATGATTGCCCTGTTCCAGTAGTGATATTGGTATGTTAAATGAAAACAAATCCAAAGTTGAAGGGAAGGAGGAAAAGGTGAATCTGGTTATGACTCAGGAAGAAAATGCCACCTGAGATCACAATTTTTCAAAAAGCTTGAGGAAAGTAGTTCTAGCAAATTCAAAGACACCTTTCTCATTGATGATGATGATGATGAGATGTGGATGATTTTATGTCCACGCCTACTGGATGTTAAGTAGGTATAAGTTGCTGCAGTTTCACACCGTTACTTTGAACCTCTCCAACTGTGCTAGAAAGGACCACAACCAACGACATTTTCTAAGTTTTCTCATCTTTCATTACGGATGGTCTAAAATCACTTGATGTATATCTAGCTCAAGGCTGAATCCACACTACAGTGCTGGTTTAAAATGAAATCAATCTTGGTCCACTGTAGCATTTTAGCAAAGTTTCAGAAATAATATCCGGCCAGGCACCTGAAATGTATGTTACTCAGTGAGATGGGCTGATAACTATTCATTCCTTTTCTGAACCCACTTTATCCTCACTAGGGTCATGGGGGTTGCTGGAGCCTATCCCAGTTACTTTTGGGCAAAGGCAGGATACACCCTGGACACGTTACCATTTCATCACAGGGCTGACATATAGAGACAAATAATCACTCTCACATTCACACCTATGGGCAATTGAGATTAACTGATTAACCTATCAGTGCATGTCATTGGATGGAGGGAGAAAGCCGGAGTACCCAGAGAGAACCCGCACAGATGTGGGGAAAACATGCAAACTTCACACACAAAGGTCCCACCTTCATCAACTGGTGTTGGAATCAAACCCAGGACCTTCCAGCTGTGAGGCACAGGTGCTATCCACTGCACCACCAATAACTAATTATGCCATGGCTCAGGAGGTAAAGTAGGTCGTCCAATAATCGATGGGTTGGTGGTTCAAATCCCACTCTGTCCTAGTCAGTCCGTTATGTCCTTGGGCACTTCACCCTCCTTTCCTCCAATGCCATTCACACTGGTGTATGCATGTGTATGAATGTTCAGTGGGGGTCCGAGGGCTGTAGATGTAATTTGGTAGCCACGCTTCTGTCAGTCTGCCCCAGGGCAGCTGTGGCTACAAATGTAGTTTACCACCACCAGAGGGGGAATGTGAGAGTGAATAAATAATGGATCAATAATATAAAATGCTTTGGGGGTCTTGAAAAGCGCTATAAAAATCTAATCCATTATTATTATTATTATTATTATTATTATTATTATTATTGTAAATTTCTCATGATAAAAAAAAAAAGTGTCAGGCACAACAAACCCCACCCCTCATGTATTGTAGCTTATTTTGGCATCCATCCAGCTGATGTCATCAGGTCTATGTGTGTAGTGATTTCGCATATCAATTGCCGCTATATATGTGCCAAGTTTGAAGTTAATTGAAACAAAATTGGTAGGCATTTGAAATTTCACCCATTATAAGTAAATAGGGGGGAGAAAAAAAAAATGTTTTACTTTGACCTTCTTTTCCCAAAATGTAATGATGTCTATTGTGGGTCACTGGCAATCTATAAACCCAATTTGGAATGAATTGAAATAATTTTGCTGCTACAGACATCGGAAATTTCACCCGTTTAAAAGAAAATGGGGGGGTTAAAAATTTATTTTAAAAAATGTGAACTTTGACCTACTGTTCCCAAAATCCAATCAGATAAATTTTGGGTCACTGGTAATCTATAAACACATTTAGGTATAAGTCCAACCAATATTTTGCTGCTAGAGTGGCATCCATTGGAGACGTCTGTCCAAATTTTCATTTGTAAGCATGCAGAAACTCTTCTTAGTATTTTTGTTTGGACGTCATCATGTTTTTCAGGAACAGATTTGCAAGAAGACAGAGGAAGGGCTCTGAACTCAGCACCTGAGTTGAACACACCAGTGAAATGGAAAAGAATGCCCTTCTATTTTAATTAGGAATACGAATTCACATACAGTATCATAGCATTAGTAAGTATTGTACTCAGCCAACTGACAACCCAGTAAAAGTAGGTCTACACTCTATTTTGGGTCTCAGCCTTATGTTTTTTTTTTTTTTTTTTTTTTTTTTAAAGGAAGCTCTGTTTTAATGAATCTGTGGGTTTTAAAGTCCATGTTACTCTACCTCCATTCCAGCTCCTGAGCCATGGCCATCCCTTGTATCCTCCTCAAGTTAGAATTAATGCTACTTCACTGATGTTTCAAAAATCAGAAATAATTGCAGTGTCCCTGATTGAAAAGTGGACAGGGATAATCTGTAAAAAAACAAAACAAAATAAAGCCAGACTCTAACTCAGCTTTCTTGAGGGACCTTTCACTGTTAACAATCCAGTATCTCCATAAAAGATGTTTTCTAGCCAGTTTTGGAGACACCAAACCCCACATTAGGGTAGAGAAGGGCACAACTTCACAAATTTTGGATTTGACCATGCGATTTTAATTCATGTCTGAGTTTGAGTTACCCTCCAATGTAATATCCAGAGGGTTAGAAACATCTGTCTGATTGCAATTAATCTGCTGAAATTCTGTCCATATAATAGACCTGGATACTGCTCATGGACCCACCTATGTATGATTGAAATATTCACTCCTGACAGGATGGCAAATGCTGACAGAAGATTTTTTGTTCATAATGCTGGCAGCACATATGAAAACCCTGTTTGAAACATATTGACACGGGCAAGATGTTAAACTGAGCCCACCCAGAGGAAAAAAAAAAAATACTACTAGACATTGTGGATAAGGCTTAATGAAAGTCCTTTTCTGCCATCTGAGTTGTCTTCCAGTCCTGGATATGCAAAATTGCACACCACAACACTACATGCTTCAGCCCTGAAAAACAGGAACATATCAAGTCCTGTTATATCTTTATAAATTATTCATATACAAATGTATTAATTTGGTTTAGTCAGTCATTTATCATTAAAACAACTGACCTTTGAAACTGAAATGTAGCTCCTTATTCTATTACATTAACATGGACTCATTGGTGACCCTAAATGAAGTGTGACATTACTGAATAAATTAAACCGAACATCTCTACTCACCGTCTCATCTGTGGAAAAACAAGTCCTGAGTGGTGGTTATTTTTGTCACCTTATCATTGCAGTCTACACTATCTTAGTTGAAACAAGATGGTTATTAAGATAACATACATTGAGGTTGTAGTCAGTCACTTACACACAACTCAGTAATTGAAAAGTATGAAGAAATGTACTTACAAGCCACCAAAACACTCCTTTCCATATAACTGGAAATTATCAGGATTCCAGCCTCTAGGTATGTAATAAATTGACTGAAAGCACACAGTGTTCAATCTTTTGTGTATTAAGACTTTCTCCATGCACAACACAAATGTATTTAAAGTAATACGAAATATTTAAGCCTGTTGGCATCTTTTTGAAAAAATATGCTGGAGTCTGTTTTGTGCAGGGAAGTGGTTGTTTGTTCATGTTAGTTAGCATTGTTATTTGCTGATGGTAATTCTCTTTCTATGGTAGCAACAGTATTAGTTACCGTCATGTAGAAAACTTTACAAATATAATGTTCTTCTCTTTGGTTCTGTTTAATTATTCAAAAATTAAATACATAAAATTAAAATTTAATACATAAAATTGATAAAATAAAAATTAATACATAAAAATAGTTCCAGCTGTTAATCAAATGTATGCTTTTGTTTGTTTTTGAGTAAAATACAGCAAACAGCTGCTAATATTAGTTAGTGAACTATGGTGGCTATCATTAGCTAGAGTGCTAGCTACAAAAAAAATAGCACGTTCAAGAATGATCGAGAGGCCAAAATGCATCCAGAACTCCTGGTTCTTCTCCATGGGACATCATTACAAAGAATCATTTCATCCGCTTGTTAAGTCTGATGTTATGGTGCTGTAAAACTCATTCTCATTTCCAAACAGTCTAAAACAGCATGTAGGAGCCTGTATACCTGTTGACTAAATCTCCTTTCTTTGTGGCTTCAGTTAGGTTTCCGAAGGAGCTAAATTAAGTTTTCCATCGTCAGCGTTTTACCTGCAGTAGAACAATTTCTAACTACTTTAGCTCCAGATGTGTTTACAGCATTGCAATGTATTGACATTAATTGTCACTTTATTTAACTTCCCCTGAACTGGACAGCACAGTTAATGAGGGTTGCCAACTGAAACATGACATGAAGATGTGAAACACCTCATAAAAGTTGTATTCTATCAGGAATCTGTAAAGCTTCTGTTTGGCGTCCTGTGTGCAATGGGAATATTCGTTTGCTAATGTGCTGAGCTAAGTTTGCTAGCACCAAACTTTTCTCATTGATTTAGAACAGGGGTTGGTAACCTTAGACACTCAAAGAGCCGTTCTAAATTTTAGAACATGTAACTTATCAACTTCACTTGATCTCCACTTCCTCTGCTCTATGTCATCACATGGTAAGTTGTAGAATGGCAACAGGATGTGTTTTATGGACTCGTGGACACAGTACTGTACAGCAGATTGAACACAGAGGAATGAACAGAATTGGGCCTGGAAGTACAAAGTGATGTCACAATTTAACAAGTGGATAGCCGTCAACAGCAAAACTACCTGAATTATGCCACTATTTACAAATATGTCAGTTTAAAAAACATAATTTTCCAAGTTAAGAAATTTGCAATGTTGTCAACTGTTGAAGAATCAGATTGTGAAAATATATAAACAGAAAAACTATAAAGCCAAATGGTGTGGAGGTGATGGCATCATCAATTCACAGTCGGGAGGTGTCATGGAAGATTCAATATGACCAGACTTGATGTGATTTTCACATCTTTTAATACTTTTTGACTTCACTCATTAATAGCAAGGTGAAATACACCAAAATGATCTTCATTGTAGTGGTGACATGTATCTCGTGCAATGATGGATGCAGTCCAGTGAGCTTTTTCACGCAAATCTAGTTTAATATATATTAAACATAATATATATTAAAATCTGCTTTAATATCTTTATCTCAAACTGTGACTTTCTTCACTTCTTAAACTACATTGTAAATAGACAATCCTCAAATGTGTAAATGTTGGTGTGCCGTGTCGCCCCTTGTAATTTAAACAAGATCAAAAAATTATTTGTCTCTTACCATCGACCCTGACTAATATTTTATTCCCCAAATTGCATCTTATGGGACACGGTAGACATGGCAGGATTTCAGCTTTTAGGGAAAAATACATAGCAAAACCAATCAAGTGTCCACTGATGGATAGAAAACATAACTTTTTTTTTCTCCATCAAGGTAGTTTTAATTTGTCACATTTTTTCATAGTTTTAGGTTCAACTGCTGTTTTTTTTATCTAGACTAGTTGATGGTAAAATTAATATAGTGGGGAAAACATTAACATTAGTTATTGCCTTTTTGCAAATTTAATCAAAAACTAAATGAAAACATTTCTTCCTGCAGTGGGATGGAATCTTTACTAGTCACTAAATTATGAATTTGCTTGAGAGGGTTAATGCATTAGAGAACAGCCTGCAGGTTTTTTTTTTTTTTTGTGTGTGTGTGTGTGTGTGTGTGTGTGTGTGTGTGTGTGTGTGTGTGTGTGTGTTTTACAGTTGTGTGTTTAATGTAATTGAAAAATCTACATATCTTTCTGTGTGAGTTTTTTTTGAAGAGCATACATCTGGGACTTCCAAGTCCGCTGCCAAAGAGCATTACAGTCATGTGCCATGTGTCTTAAAAAAAAAAAAAAAAGTACCCTGTAAGACAAATGATTAGACACAACAGTCCAAAACAGATTATGTGGATTTGGCTGCCTGTTGCTTGAAAATATGGTACAACGAGAGTTCATCTGGTGAGCTACCAGACACAGAATTTGGTTTTCTAAAAATGTACATGAGAGCACGTAAATGCACACTTTCAGTTCAGAGTCACAACCTGAAGACACCCACGCTACTGGAATGTATGTCTCCAATGAAAAAAAAAAAGAAAAAAAGGAAAGAAAAATTAGTCCCTGATGATAAAATCAAACATGAATGACTTTTAATTTTGGCATTAATATTAGGATTTTTGGGCTGGGTGTTGCAAACATACAGACTAAATCAAAACAAAAAACATGCAGAGCATGATGCTTGTTTCCAAGTAAAGGGGTAAAAAATGTAAAAAAAAATAAATAAATAAAACAGAACAAAACAAAGATCATTAACTAGCTCCCTGGTAACAATAAGCAGAGCAACCAATGAAGCGAATCTGTCTGTGCTTTATGGGGATTATCAGGACGGCTGTAAAGGCTTTCTGACCAATCACGCTGTGTATCTGCTGCTGCTGCACAGAAAATCGTGCATCAGTATCGGCTGTCATTGCCATTTTCAGATTTGCAACAATGCAGTTTGGCCCTTGGCTCACAGGCGGAGAAAGGGAAAGCATGACCAAATTGATTTTCAGCTAGATTTCAGCTCGTCTCTTCTCCTGCCCTCCTCACTGCTTGTCTCCTTCATCACGTCCTTCCCTCTCGTTTCCTTTTCTTTTTTGTCCTCTTTTCTCCTTCATCCTTCCCTCTCCAGTTTCTATCTTTTCTTCTCAGCCCTTTCTTCCTTTTCTCTTCATTTTGGTCTCCTTCCCTTTCCTCCTACTTTCTTCTGTACTTTTCCCCTTCTTACGCTTTGACCTTTAATCTCCTCTCATCTTTTCACATTTTTTCATACCTTCCCCCTTGTTCTTTTCTTGTCTCTCCATTAATTTTGTCCTTTCATCATATTGTCTTCTCTTTAATAATCTCCTCCTCATTTTGTTGTCACCCCTCTCCTCACCTCTTTTCCTCTCCTTCATCACCTTGTTCTTTCTACTCCGTGCATTTGTCAGGTACTTATACCTGCTTTAGTAGTTAGGTTTTTAGACGTTTTTATCCAACATCAATCTGCACGTACTGTGAGATCCAAGGAGTGGTCCTCAGTCTGTTTCTAATGTACAGGTTGAAACCTAAAACAAAAAGAGCTTTTGGTATCAGGACAATGCTTTGGAACCACTTGCCTGTGGAAATCAGGTCTTGTGAGTCTACAGCACTTTGTAGATATTGGCTTTTTCTGTGTAAGATGGCATTTATGTTTGCTTCTCATATTAATTCAGTGAATGTTGCAATCTCCTCATTGCTCCACATATGCAGACATAGAATTATTCACTAACTCTTTTCCACCGCACTTGATACATTTATGTTTTATCGAAGCACCAGCCTCTCCCAAGTGTAAATGCTCATTTTAGGTTTCATCAAATTTCTTGGTGTTTTGCACTCATGTTTGTTTTTATGTGCAAGTTGAAAATGCAAAGCATCAAAACATTATAAAATGTACTCAGAAATTGGAGGACGTAAAACTCTTAAGACTCTTACGTACATCATACCAGGAACAGGACTGAAATGGGATTTGCAGCTCTCTTTGCATCATATTTACAGATCTGAGAGTCATGCTGATACAGTTAATGACCCTGTAGTCAGAGATTCACTGTTATATTGCTAGTGTCATATATATGCAGTTTTTGTTTTGTGCAAAGGCAGTTTTTGTTTGGTCCAAAACTGTATATCTGGATAAATGTACAGACTTCCAGAGGGTTTACCAAAATCATCCATAGAAACTGGAAGATGTTTTCACATAAAAATATGTTTAAGTGTGGCTTGT
The DNA here is from genome assembly GCA_030068375.1 of Ostorhinchus rueppellii. Classification (NCBI taxonomy): domain Eukaryota; kingdom Metazoa; phylum Chordata; class Actinopteri; order Kurtiformes; family Apogonidae; genus Ostorhinchus; species Ostorhinchus rueppellii. The sequence goes on from JAQQZY010000008.1 coordinate 1,546,026, forward strand.
TTATTCCATTCATTAAGGGAAAATGTTTTTTTTTTTTTTTTTCAGTTAGCAGACTGATGACATAGAAAAATATTTATATTGAAAAATAAAAATGCTAGTCAGAAAGAAAAAGAAAGTAAAACAGTTGCAAACAGCTGGAGGGAAATGAGGAAAGACTCTCTCCATTATTGGTCAGTATAACCATTTTGTCTGTATGTTCATTTGTTTTTTACGCTGGCACAGTGGGATAAAAAAAAAAAAAAAATCCTGATTTGACCGAAATCAATCATACCTGAAATCAGAGTAGTTCTGGTATGTCAGGATTTTGAGTTATGCAGAAGTCCATATTCAGCCATTAGCAGCATATCACACCAGTGTTTTAGTTCGTTAAATTCTTTGTGACCAAAATTCAACTGGTTTTTAGTACCTGAAAAGGAAAAAATTTGGTTTAGTCCAAAGTGATGCAAAAGCTAAAAGCTGGAATTTTTTTTTTTTTTACCGTGATTTCTGATTGGAGAACTAATGGGTGATTCTGTATTCCCTTTAAAACTCAGCTCTCTACATTTACCAGAGGTTTAAGTGGTGCAACATTTTCTTGTCACCCATAGAGCAACAAATTATGATCAACTTGTCATGGACATTCTAAAAACATCTCCATAGATGGGTTGCACATTGTCACTCAATATTAATTTCCCCCACTCACACCTTGATTTGTTTTTTCCTACCTTGTTTGAGTGATGTAAGTGATGAGCAGGTGAATGACTATCCTGATAGTTCTGAAATAAAGACCATGTACTAAGGCACTGCAACCCAAATATGATGGTGTTTACTTTTGATTAATGTTACTCCCCAAAAGACAGACAGTAAATGAAACCCTTAGAATAATCCAGAGCAAAACTGATAGGCTCTGACACTGAGGTTTATTCTTCATTGAGTCTGATGTTCATGTCTGTAAATAAATTTGACCAATTTTAAGACCAATTTTGTGCTTACAATAAAGGCTGTGTGCATGTGATTGGAAAATTAGTGTTGAAAATCCTGACGTGTTGGATAATTAGGAATTTTAGATTTGGAACCAGCATGCCTGATTTAGTCAGAATCTTTTTTTTTTCCTGGAATAGCTGGGAAAGCTGTTTCATATTGTTTGCATTTTTTTTAATTTCTTATTTTAAATTTAATCTTTTACCCTTTAACTGTGTTTTTTTTTTGTATGTGAGTATATAAATAAAGTTTGTCATGTTATCAACTTTGTCATTTCCGCCTCCTCTGTTTTTGTCCTTTTCTCACTTCTCCTGTCTTCATCTGTTCATTTTGCTCATGTACTTTCATCCTCTTTTCCATCACCTTTTCTCATTAATTTCATCCTTTCTTTTCTCCTGTCCATCCCCTCTCCTGTGTCTTCATCTCCTCAGTGCTCCAGGTTCTGGGCCCATGTTCCGGTCCACCACAGTGGCGGTAGATCCAGTGAACCAAACCAGGCCAGATTTTGTGCAGAATTGGGCTGACATCCATATGAGTAACAGCAGCAGCAACAGCAGCGCATTGGATACAAGTAAGACCTCCTCTTTCATATTTTTGTTTGGTTTTGCTGATAGAGATATGAGTCTAAAATACTGAGGGATTTAAGTGAGTGTGGTGTGCTGCACACATCCTTATCGACAGCAGACTTCATAAAGACAGCAGCACTGTAATCTACTGTATGGGTGTGATACAAAATGCACCTAAAGGGAGGCTTTAAATTAGGGAAGAAGTAGAACATGGCATGAGAACTTAAATGCTCTGTGGGCTCAGCACAGCAGCATTCATAAATGCACAATTTCAGACCATAAATCTACTCATTTTCATGGATTTGCATCAATCACAGTACTTCCCTGTACATCAAAGTGAAGAGTGCTGGGTTCAACTTTGACAACACTTTATGTAATTTTTACAGGTTCTTAATTCCTCCTTATCCTGACTTGAAGCAACAGCTAAATTAGGAAATTTAAAACGTTCTTCTTTTCAAGTTAAAACTGCTATTTTTAAGTGTAGTTGAGAATAAGTATGATGATGTTTGAAAGTTTATAAACCCTGAAGTTTAGAATTTTTTTTGTTTCTGTAGAAACGTGCTCAAAAAAAGGAGATCTAAAACTACATAAAGGGAAGTCATTTAATAATTCAGCAAGGAAGATGGGGAGGTATAACTGAATATGCATTTACAACTTTCACAGAAGTCCTGATGTTTATGTTTTCCTCCATGATCTTCAGAGATTTCTTTTTACTGTATCATTTACACATACTGTAAACCTCCAGAAAAGTCTTCGAAAATAAAAGGTGGGGCCTCCTGGACTGACATCAGATCACATCTGATTCTGTTAACACAAACATATCACCCCTCAAATTTATTAATAATCTAAGTGGTTCACATATTTTTTGCCATACTTTTGGATGATCTTCCTCAGTTTAACTATTTCTTTTAGGTGTGGTTCTCTTAGTTTTTGGATGTAATTAAATGTGATCATGTTCAAGATTACATTTACACAGAAATTTCAGAAGGATTTAAAACTTTTCAAAAATTGTAACAAAAACATTTGTCTGTCCACTTAGCTGTGGTGGTGAAGTTGCGAACACCACCTATACATTCTCACCCATGATGATACATTCCTTTCGTCATCTGTTTGCTTAGTAAAAGGACATTTACTCTAGTCCACAGTCAAACATGGTAGTGGGTAACAGTAATGCACCTTAATGCTGAATGCCACTCCTTATGAAGCAGACAGAAAAGACAAATTCTTGTGTAGTGGACCAGCTTCCGTGATCTAAACAACAAATTTTCAAGTAATCAAAACACAGCAATTCTCATTTTTGTGTGATCATTCATTGCTAATTTAACAAATATTTATTTAAGAACTGTATAATACAGTAACCAGAGAGAGTGTGACTGTCAGTCAGATGTGTAGACTGTATGCATCAGACCACATCTTATGCAGTACATTACATGTAGCATCTTTAATAAACCCACTCACTAGAATCTATAAAATTACCATAAACCAGCATCAAAACCTTTTGGACAATATACTTCAACAAAATTATTTTAAAAACCTATTATCCCAGTGAAGGTTTAATCACAGTCTGCATTTGATTTTGTCAAAGTGACAAGCAAGTGAATATTAAAGTCAAACTTTACACGGCTGGGAGTTTGGATTGATATTTTCCAGTTGAATTTGTCATTTTACCTGCCTTTGTTCTGATTCTCGAGTGTTATCACCTCCCTTCAGTCCATCTCAAGTACATTTAAAGGTGTATGATAGATTCAAATGTTTAGAAAAGGAATAGGCACACCATATAATTTAGCAACACTATTCCTGTGGTTTTGAAAGAAAAAAAAACACCAATGGTCACCCTATCTGCTCTGAAAATGTTTTAGTTTGCAAAGTTTTCTTTACTAACTTTTCCCATGGAAAAGCCCTACAGTGCTTCCCTTTCTAAATGCTAAATCTAGTTTCACATTAAGTAGTGGACGAAGAAATAATTCATATGAAAGCATCCTCTCTGAAATTCTAATATTTAACAAAAGAGGTGTCTGGTTTTACATAAAGGCAGATTATGGATTATGTTGAAAGTTATGAGTCACCTTAAACCTTGACTAAAGAAATAATTGTCTGAATCAGCCACCACATTGATGTATAGACCAACAAATGTCTGGCAGCATGCTTTGCTCTAAATTGGATAAAAAGAAAAAAAGGATATTACATGTTGGAATAAAACCCTTAATCTTTTTTCAATTCTGACATTCACCGTGTGCTTGTGTTTTTCTTAAGTCCATCCTACACCTATAAATCACATTCAGATGTGTTAAAAGCAACAAAAGAGTAATGGTGAGGAGCCAGAACACTAAATAAATGCATAAGCAGCTTACTGTATGGGAAGTCTTCAAAATGAATGCCTTTCTTCTACACACATCCCCCTCCTACTCATTTCTTTACAGGGACATAATCCTATTAGTTTTTGCTTGTAAATGTTACCAGTTTGTGATGTAATGCTTTCTCCTCCATTCCTTGTCTAGAGTCTCAAACACCAGTGATCCAGCCCTTCCCTCCACTGGACCCTGCACTGGAAACGAGTCTCCTGAAGAACACACAGTGGGGATACAACCAGCTAGACACCAAGAGTGCTGCTACTGAATCCTACCTGCTCAACAAGACCAAGCTAAATTATAATTACCTTTCGGCTGCTACTGACATTACGTCCACTACCACCAATAGTCCCATGATTAGCACAAACACTGATATCACAGACATCAATGCTTCTATCAACACCAGCCACTTTAACAAGACCCCTTGGGCTCATAATGGTTTAAACAACACCATTACTCCCAATAAAATCCCAACAACTGCCAATGACACCCCCTCTAATGACTCCACTTTCAGTAAAACCATCTCGAATGCCAACAACATCGGCATCACCAGGACCACAGTAGGACACAGAGCTTCAGAGGTCCAGTCTGGCAGAGTCCGAGTCCGCCCTGTTTCCTTCTCATTGCCAAAGAGGAGCTGTGTCCTCCTCCACCAATCAGCCGCTGTTTTCATTCAGGCCAGTCAGGGATCAAGCTTGGCTGGGAGGGAAGCTTTGACAGTACAGGAAAAAGTCAAAGATCTAGGGGACAAAGTTGCAGGGCATCAGCTTAAATCTCAAGTATCTGCAGACGCTGGTGTAATGAGTGTGGATCACTGGGACACTGGAAACCAGTGCAGTGTAGATGGTCAAAATGCAATCCAGCACTCTGGTAGCGGTGACAGTGGGACAGGAGCCATTGTGTCTGAGAAGGGGACTGGAGGACTCAGTGGAACTGCAACCCAGGATTCTTTATGTAATTACAATGTGATCGGGGTTGAAGACTCTGATGTGAGTGGGAAGATCTCCTTATGTAATGACAATAGGACCGAAGCCCAGTTTGCCAGTGAAAGTGGGACTGGAGCTCATCTTTTCTTAAATAGTGGAGAGATTTCTGACAGTGTAAGGGAATCTGAAAACAGTGGGACTGAAACCCAGGATGATGCAGACAAAAAAATGGATTTAGACCCTACTGAAGAACTGAGAGATCTGCTCTGTCCTGCTAGAAATCAGCTTTGTGGTATTTCAAATGAGGCCAAAAAGTCTGAAACTGAGCGCCGAGATTCAAACTGCGCCAAAGAATCAACCTTTCTGCCACACAGTCGTCCAAAAGAGCCCTTCTGTCCGGTCCTGAGTCGAGATGGAAGTAGAGTCCTTCTCTGGCCATCAGAGATGGTCAGCTACACCAAAACTTCACCTTCCATCTCCTACAGTGTCAACCCTCTACTGTATGACTTCAGAGCACATAACAGGGCCAAGGAAGGCACTGAGGAAAAGAAAGGAGGGCTGGAGGAAGGGAAGGAGAGAATAAAGCCATCTGTGATCAAACAAGCCAACTGCCAACAGAGGCAGGAAGATATGGAGGGAGGAAGGGAGGTGAAGAGAGATGAAAGGGAAGAAGAGGATGGAGGAGGACAGGCAGGAAATCCTATGGAAGTTGTAGCCCATTGTAGCGGCGGCAATGCAGTGCCGGATCGCTCTGGCTGCCGTGATGAAAGCGCTTTAAAATTCGTTCCCGTTTCCACGGAATGCCACCTTGCGCGCATGGTTGGCCTTCAAAAAAGTGTTAGCAGGAGGAGGAGGAGAAGGAAGAGGAGGGGGAGAGTAAGGAGGGGGATGAGGAAGAGGGGGAGGAGAAAAAGAGGAGAGGAGGCAGATAAAAAAGATTCAGAAAGAGCAAGAAGGATAATAAGTAGTCTTTCTGGGAATCAGATATGTGAAGACAGGCTGAAGAGAGAGGGTGGCGAAAAAGAAGGAAGTCTTGCAGTGTATCGGCTGGTAGGAGGGAGAGAAAAGAGGATGAAGAGAGACGACAGGAGGATAAAGAGAGATCATGCAGAACGAGAGAGGGCAGGTAGAAATGACGAGAAGAGAGGAGAGCTATTAAGTAATCTTCCTGTGAATCGGTGTAATCGCTGTAACCAGCTGTGTCTGCAGGTGAACGGCGAGGCCAGCCAACATCAATCCCAGCAATCAGCCTCCGGGTGGGGCCAGGGGCTCAGAAAGCTCCCTGGCAGGGGTGCAGCATGTAACTCATTGATTAGCCCAGTCCCTGGGTCTGTTATAGAGACACCATGCTGTCCTGCAATTACTCCCGACCCTGCTCAGAATGACAGAGAGACATGGGAGATTCACAAAAATACAGCGGAGGAGGAAGGGCAGAGCCGTGAGGTGCAAGAAAATTTGAGGAAAACAGAGATAAGAGGTGTTCAGGATGCTAAAGAGTGTAACCCAGCGATTAGAGGTGTCTCTTTTCCCTGTCGAGAAGTAGCATGCGACAAAGAAATTTGTCTTGTTCCTACACCTCACAGAGAAACAGCATGCAATCCGGCGATTAGCCTTGTCCCTGCTTCTTTTAGTGAAACAGCATGTTGCCACAGACAAACAATACCTGCAGGACGTAGCAATCCTGTGTTAGGTCCTGCTTCATGCCGCTCAGTACAACAGACAGAAACAGAACTGAGAATGAGATCTATAGACATGACCCCACCTGGTGATGTAATTTCAGAGGAAACGATGTCAAAGAGAGCAGTAGCAGCAGCAACTGGCAAAAGGAGGAGGGAATCGCCTGAAACTGGGGCAGTGCAGAGAAAGAAACGGAAAAGGGGAAGGAGACAAATGAGGAGAGCTCTTTTGAGGAGCTGTACTGAGTTGACCTCTGACTTTACAGTGCACAAGGCCTGTTGTATGAAAGATCCCACAGAGGGCATTACACTCAACATGAGTGGCAAACTTTCAGATGACTGCCAAGCTTTCAGCAGTCCAGAGCACAACAGAGCTGAGAAAACCCCTGACAGCCCCTTTGGTTTCAAGTCAAAACCCAGTCTGTGTCCTAAGAATGGGGAGGAACCACTTTACTCAGACAAAATCCACACCTGCAGTAAAGGCAGTCAGTTTATCTCCAGTCACTCTGAAGGAGCAGGAAATAAGTCTGTGAAATCTTTCATTGACTGTCACACCTGGAAGAAACACAGCAACTGCAATGAACAGTGCAATGGCCAAGATAAACATGATGATTGTGGTATCTGTAGGGCTGCTAGCACTTCTGACAATCCTTTCGACAAATGCAACAAGGATAATCAGAAATGTGATGACCAGAACTACAAAGACAAGAACCAGTCTCATGTTCATGTGGAGAAACTTCAATCAGAGGGAAGCAATGAACCTGAAAGTGACAATGGCAAAGGAAGTTGCAAGATTCAGCTCATGTGTAATGACTCTGTCAGCTGTAGCGCTAATGAAACACATAATACAGTACACTGGCCATGTGAAAACAAATGCAAAACCAATGACAAAGTGTCCAGTGACTCAAAATCTACCACAAATACTGACAAAACAGGTTTTTGTGTTGATACTGATCACTCTAACCGTTTAACTGATGGTAATGATATAAGTTGCAAAAGTCAAGATGATGAAAGAAGATCTCAGTATCACCTTCAACAAAAGAGTACTCTCTGTGACTCTGCGATTGATTGCAAAACCTGCAGTAGTATTGATCAAAGCAGAATCAGTGGTGATGATATTGACAGTGGTCACTGTGATTATTGCAGCAGTAATCATGTCACTGATTGCAATCACCATGTGACTGAAAAAAACAGCAGTACGGATGGAGGAGTTGTTGCTCTTATAAGCACACAAACTGACCAAAAGGGGGAAGAAAGGGATGTGAAGAAAGGGAGACAAGAGGAGGAGAGGCAGAGGGTGAAGGAGAAGCAAGAGGAGTGGGAGAAGGAGTGGGTGAGAAAAAAAGAGAGAGAGAAGGAAGATCGAAGGAAAGAGAGGGAAATTGATTTCAAACATCTCTACACAGAGAAGAGGCATAGTTTTCCCCACAGTCTCCCTCCACCGTGCCTCCCCCTCCATGCTCCCTTCCTCTTCCCACCAACTATTTCCTCCTCATCCTCCCTCTCCTTCCATCATACAATCATTCAGCACCACCTGTCCCTACTCCCACCTCCACCTCACCTCCCCGTCCCTTCCTACCCTCACCTTCTTCCGTCCTTCTCCCCACATCTCTCTCCTCTCCCTCCTGCTCCTCCTCCTCCTCCACCTCCTCCACCAGCTCTTCCTCCTTTCTACCCTTCATCCCACATCCCTCTCATTGATGCCTCTGGTTCATACCCCTTAACAACGGCATTTCACCCCATGCAAAGTCACCCACCTTCCTTGTATCCCCCACCCCATCCAGCAGTCTTACCCTTACAGATGTTGTTATAAAGAATGAGAGAAAGCAGTAAAAGGTTTTCTTATTCTTTGGGGGGAAAAAAACAGATGTATGAAAGCAGCTTTTATGTGTCATTACCTGCATACTTGACATGATGATGAAATTCGAGAGACAACAATTTCAGGATGACTTAAGTAGGAAAACAAGACTGATCTTTCTTAAAGTCGACCTCTGGGAACCTCATCACCCCATCCAAACACTCTAAGCACTGATTCACACATCAGAAAAAATGATGGCTAATTATCTTCATCAGTCGCAATCCTGCACAAAATGAGCCTCAGGTGTGCAGCCAGGGGGATCGTGGTGGGGATACACAGCTGGGCTCATTTCCCTCTGCACAAATCAGTCGTTTCTCCTGCTTTGCATTTTAAACCAATGATTTACTTGCAAGGCATGCTGTAAAATTTTCACTCTGGTTTATGACTATAAAGGACAAATCCACTCTCAGATGTCTTTAATCTGTGATGTTAAATGCAAACTTTATTACAGTATCATTTTTAGCAACTTTTAAGTTAACATTTTCCAACATAATAATTTTCAAGACAGATGTTAACTTGTTGCTCTCAGTTTGAGTGTATAAAGATCCACCTTCCCTTTTAATGGCTGCATGTCAGTAGGTGTAGTTTGCCTTTTTTTTCATCTACAAATTTATTACACTATAATACACTCTGCACACAATTAAGATTAAAATGAAAACAGTATATTGTTATATACTGGCAATGTCCATGTAAGGATATTATCAAGTTTGTCTTCTTCAAAGAAATGAATACTCATAGCCCCTTATTTGGTCCTTATGAATATTGTGTGTCTTTTAATCTTCATGTGCTGCTTGAGCTGATACTTTATATTAGAGCTCTATTAGCTTAACTCTGTTTTTAGACAGAAAGCAGCCGCTGTAAACCACAAATCACCTCCATTTTTTTGTACATTTTATGTTATCAGTGGTATTAGTAGTAAGATCTGTTTGTAATTGCCAAAACAAGGCTAGACGTGTCACAGTTTAATGCGAGGCGTGGATCAACAAATGGCAACAAAGATAATAACATCACCTAAGAACTTAATATCTTCATGAGCCTTTTAATCAAACTCACTCATGTAGAAGAAACGGTCCTATCTCAGCGTCCAACTCCATTGTTTCAGTGTCTAGTGTCTGAAAACAACAGTGCCTCTAGCTTTTATTACTTTGTCACTTTCTTTGACTATAACAGTTGTGTCTTAGTGGTTCTCATCCCATTTGGTCACTTTCTGATGCTTTGGTAAGAGGTTCTGTAGCTTTAGTTTCCCTCAACATGGGAGATCGGCAGAGTGACTCATTTCTGTCCCAAGTGGTCACATAAATTACTCAGACTGTCAGTGTGAATATATTGTATATTGTATATTTACAATCCAGTAATTTGGTGTCTTTGACAGAGCATCAAAACTCTTCATTCTAAACACTTTAATAATAATGTTAGGTAATTTCTAAAGTTTATTTCTCATATTGCCCCTTTAACCCTTGTGATCAATTTGACCCCATTCCACTGTCTTCATCTAGGGGATATGAAAGGCCATAGAAGGATTTAAGACCTTTAAAATGTTTGGGGAAAACTCAGTATGAACAGTCACAACTGAGCCTTTATCCAGAGTTTAATGTAGCTGTATCTCAAAGTCATACTACACACTGATTCTGGAAAAACAAGTAAATAAGCTGATTCAGGCATGTTAACATGAAGGCTAAATCTGCTCATTTTTGAGTGTGCTGATGATGACCAGTGCTGTCCCACAATGCTCTACATAAATAAACAGAGGAGCTTGATCACAGCTGGAGAAAAATAAATTGACAATAATGGTAAAACAGCCCTAGGAGGACGTTAGAGAACAAACAGAGAATTATGTCGTTTTATCTTACTGAAGATTAATTGGCAGCGGTGTTACAAAGTACCAGTTTGATTCACATCTAATGGGGCAAATGGGGGCTCATTTTCTGTTGTTAGAAAATAAAAAGCTACTGCACATTTCTCAGCGACAGACGGGTTCAGAAAGCAGACTGGATATAGGAATACAGTAAACAAAGAAAAAAGAAAAAAATATGCTACAATCTAACATTTATTTGCCTTTTAAATAAGATGCTGTCATTACTCTCTTTTCTACTACATATTTCTCATGGTGTGACTGCTTGACGTCAGTGCAAAATGTTAAGTTCAGAAATAAATCTTTGCTCTTTGGTTTTTGATGACTGACACTGGTGTTTGACCTTTCCTCCTGACGCATCAGACTGTTGATATTCCATCACTGCACTCCATTGCAGCTGCACTAAAAATATCACAATGCGTTGGATAACTTTAAATTTAGTGACTCATTCGGGGCAGGAAAAAAGGAAATGGAAGTCATGTAGCATTGTGCTCTTAAACAGAGAGCTGTGAGATGCACATAGCATGAGGTACATTGACATCTAGAAAGACAAGAGAATTTGATTGGCAGGTAATGACCAAACCTTTTTTTTTTTATTTATTTATTTATTTTTTTTATTGAAGCACCTTCTGTTGTCATTCATTGGCTGCTTGATGCAGTTTGACAGTTGTTTTCAGCTGCAAAACACCACCACAAGGGTCTCTCTACAAATGCATCTTTTCATTCAAACACAGCAGGTTCAAAGAGACCCTTCTTAGAGGCACTTTTGGTTCTCAGCAGCCCCTCAGGGTGGATTTCTTCTTTAAAGCTAAGGGTTACGACAAAAACTACATGTGAATGAGTGTTGATTTGCTCAGCTCTGTTCATCTTTTCCTCCCTCCTCACAGTCCTTTGAGGCTTTGTCATCAGGTGCAGCAGAAATACCTCAAATATGCCTGCATTTTTATAACTCGCAGAATTTCATGAGTAAATATGGGAATATGGAGGTGGGAGAGCAGAATGACTCCTACATGACAGATTGTTGTTGTGAGATGTTTTCTCTTGCCACTCTTAAGCTGAACATCTGGCTGCAATGGCTTTGGGGTACAACTTGCAACGCCTATCCATCCTGGTGACTATAGAATTAATTGTGGTGTAGGATGTGATGACGAACAAAGAAAAATGTGTGGAAATTGTCCAGAAAAGTGGTGGGAACATCCTCGACAAAAAGATAGTCTTGCTAAAAATGTTTGAGAGAAACTCACTACATTATTCTAACTGTATTGATCCTAGACAACATGGACACATTCTATTTGATCATTACCACTGCAACCTTTTCCAGAGGTCATCAGTAAGTAACTACTGCTTCTATAACAGGTGAGCTCCTAAATGTTGGACATGTCGCCATGGTGACATTCTTGCAGAGATGTTTGTGTGTGCATTAGCAATGTAAGACTTCAACCCTCTCCTTAGCAGCGACGTGTTCTCTCCTTGTAGCTCTGCACCACAAACTATATGTTCTCTATGAACGTAGGTTTTATTTATGATGATCACTTGTGATAAAACTGTAAATTAGAGGGAAAAACGATGTTATTAGATGTATTTTTGTAGACAAACCTCAGTTGAATGAGGAACAGTTTTTGTATCATGTGCTCTGATGCTATTTTAGCTAGCAAATAAACTCCACAACCACTTAATTTGTCTTCTTGTTTAGCTGGTCTACATATATTCTTTGTATCAATTAATGGATATAAAAGGCATCACCAGAGAGTAGATTTACCCCTGTTTTTTGTCAGCACTGGCTCTATAAAGAAATGTCTTGAGATTCTGATAAACTAATATTTGGCAGTTTTTTTGTGTTATCTAATTTCTGCAGACTCATATCCTCAGATATTATCCCTGCTGATAAAACAGATCTACTGTAGTAAATCCACTGAGATGAACTCTGCAAATGGAAATAAATCAGTAGACCTAATATCAAAGTGTCTCATTGTCATTATTTTTAAGAAAATAGAAGTTGTCTATTATCTTAGTTAATACCTTTTAACAGTCACACTGCTGGAATTTCCCCTGTGTCTGAAATAATAATAAAGCACAAACCCAAAAAGACAAAGACCTCTTCTTGGATTCACTTTTCAAACAGAAATATGGATTATAAACCTCAAGAAGAAAAAAGAGGATGTTCGTGCAGACACATATTCCCTGGACTGATCTGATGCTTTGGGACTGAGACCTTTTGTGCATTTGTGTGTGTGTATGTGTTCACTCATGTGTCTCCAGAAAGCTCCCAGACAGCTGGGACCATCATGTTCAATGACTAAAATAGCGTCAAAACTCAACATGTTCAACACCTGGGGCAGTGTGGGTCTTACACAAATTCGTGTGTGTGTGTGTGTGTGTGTGTGTGTGCATTTGGGATCGCAAGTAACACATGCATTGAGTGTGACAAGTCAAGTTCACTTTATTACTAAATCAACTGTTCTCAGTAATTTGCTTCGGTGACCTTTCAAACTGCAGCAAAAAAAGAAACTTCTGATATTAAAACCTGATTGCATGGAAATAGAAGTGTGTGGTGAGCTTTGTGCCATAGCTTCCTACGTACTTTTTTTCTCTCTTTTACTTGCTGTGCTCTCCATAAAGGTTGATGGATGTCTCGACACTGGCAGCAGCTCTACAGTGAATGAGTTAATAGTCCTTCACCGCATGCAGACTCCTCAGTGCATCAGTGGCAGTACATTATGGTTTGCCTCCTTTGCTCTGACTGCACTCTTGCAAAGTGTTAGAGGAAACCACAGTGGCTTATTGTGCATCGTAACAGGAGCTAAGACACAAAGCTCTTTAGAAACATGTTTGTTAATGGGCCATCTGGACTCCTATCACTGTGGGCTTAACCAGAAACAAAATATGAGAAACAATTCATACTTTAAAAATCAGAAAGTGGCTTTAAAATGACTTATGTATGCAGAAAGTAGACAGACAGCGGAAAAAGTGACTGATTTATATTATATGAATCAATGGAATATTGCATCACATTAAGAACTAATCTGTTGATCTTTATACTGTAAAAGTACAATCCTATTTTGGATATAAACAAAAGTGTAAAGGTTCTGTAAGTAGCATGTTCACATGCTTACATAAGGTCTACAAAGAGAGTCAAGGGATGGGATGGTCTACATAAGACTGATCTCCTGTATTTTTTGACATATGGTATCCACAGTTCTGCATCAAATCTTAATATATTGAACCTTTAAAAGCAGCTTTGATTTTAATTTTCCATGTTCCTACAACAGAGTCTGAAAAGTGGATTAAGTGGAATAAGTACATCTCCAATATTCAGTCACCAGGGGCCTCATGATATGATGGTCCTCACATAAAGACTTACGTGTATTTCATTTTGAAACCTGGCGGACACTTAAATCCAGAAATTCCATACGCACAACAAAATCCAGATGAATAAAACTAAGCTTACACCTGAATCCAAGCACATTTCCTTTGCACATCCCAAACAGCGTGGAATTGACCACATATGTTGGAGTGCCAGACTCCACCCTCTCCATGCTACCATTTAAATATGTAAATTAGTATAAACAGGGCCTTCAAGTGGGATTCCCCTCAGATCAGAAGACATCAAGGTGGATGAGAAGCGGAGGACTATTGCCCACCACCAAAGCATGGCCAAAACAGGTGGGGGGAGAGAGGAGGGTGAACTCAGCCCATTTGAGGAGAGAGTAGCCGCTGTTGTGAGTAACACTACTCCTTCATACCCCTTTTCCACCAAAACTGCTTCCAGTGCTACCTCAGAGCCAGTGCCTGACTTAGCACCAGTTTTTTGTGTTTCCACTGTCTAAATCCTCGGCCAAATCGGTTCCAAAGTAGTTCCAAACAGGCTCCAGGCAAGCACCAACTTCAAGCTTGGCTAAACCAGGGCCAGACTAAGAACCGATGATGCGTCATTGGTGGGCGGGGACGATGGACCAAAACAGGAACAGCAAAAGCTATGAACCACCATTTTTAAAACTACAGCCAGTGGGTAGTGTTTTTTATTTTTTTTTATTTTAGCTTAATACAGTTTTTAGAGAAAGAGTGACAAATGCCAAAAACAAGCAGCCGTGGACTGAACCTCTCGCACAAAGCCGGTGTTTGAAAAAGAAATATATAAAGAGAGCTGGCCACAACTGGACCCTGGACCAGATTCCAAACCAACTAAAGAAGGACACGTTTTTGTGTGTGCACACCCTTTATACATAAGGCCCTAGGTGATGATGTTTTAAAATACAGTGTGTGTAAGACTTAGGTGGATTCGGGATGATCTAATCGTAGAAATGGGATATAATGTTCATTTTATGCGGTATAGTGTATAATCACATTAGTAAACTAGTGGCACAGTTACAGATTGAACCGTTGGAACCCCTCCCCTCACTTTCCCCCTATGGCACCAAATAAAAGTGAAAGGTGTTTGATCGAGCCAGTGTTTGTTTTGTTCATTCTGGGCTGTTTAGTTTAGGGTAGATTAACACTGATCCACTCAAACATAGAAAGTGATGGTAATGCCCCTTAATACTGGATGTTACTGACTATTAAACAAAAAGAAGAAGAAGAAGCTACTGCAGATGCATGGTTACAGAGTATAACTGATGACATAAACTGTGAGCTGCAGTGAGGTCCTCTGGAGATATGTCACCCCTTCAGTGGTTGGGTAGCACAAATAATCATACTGCAATCATGACTGCAATATCTGCAGGATTATGCACATGCAAAAGTGGGCAACTTAAGGGTCCACGGCTTTTTTAGATGATAATTTTAATTGACTGTAACAGAGAGGTGAGGTATTAAACTACATTATTATTATTATTATTATTATTATTATTATTATTATTATTATTATTATTATTATTATTATTATTATTA
>JAQQZY010000008.1:1600045-1613268 GCA_030068375.1 Ostorhinchus rueppellii
TATCAGTGCATGTCTTTGGATTGTGGGAGGAAACCGGAGTACCCAGAGAAAACCCACGCAGACACGGGGAGAACATGGAAACTCCACACAGAAAGGTCCCACCCAGGAATCACCTGGGTCCTCCTTGTTGTGAGGCACGAGTGCTAACCACTGCACCACCGTGTCACCTGAAAGCCAACCAGATAAAAGTAAAAAAGTTTAAAGGTTCATGCAATATTTGTTTATGGTGGTGTGTCGTCATAGTCCCAGTTGTTCTAAGTTCACATTAATGAGAGATTTTCCTGTAGACAACAAGAAAAAAAAAGCACTGAAAAACTCTAGCAATCGTAGAGATTTTTGTGGAAAAAAAATCACTGTTGGTCCTCTAAATAAAAATTAATGAAGGCCATTGTCATGGATTTAGGCAACAAAAATGGTCATTTTCAGGCATTAGTTAGTTCAATTCCTCTCCAAAGTAATGACCAACTTCCACTGTAAATGTTTTTTTTTTTAAATCTCCAATACAATCAGTACTTTGAATCCTCTTGAACCTGGTGAACACTATGTTCCACAAGTGCATAGAGAAGAGACCTTGCAGACAGTGCTAAGATTAATGGAATACTGAAAAATCATTTGCTGTGAGATTTTAGCAAAATATACATTGTATCCCACCAGGAATTAATGACTCACAGACAGTGACGGTACACATGTTCAGAGAATCAATAACTATCTCTGCCCCCTGCCATGGGACGTGACAGCGTTCACCTCCCTATTTTATAACCTGCTGAAACTAGACACACACATCCGTAAAGGCAGGGCAAAATGTCATTGGATACATTGAATTTATGTCCATACGAGAGCACAGGCACATGAAATGAAAATGATAAGAATGAGTGAAAAAGTGAAAAACTAAATAGATAGGGTACAAAGGTACAGATGGCAATAAAAAATAAATAAATAAATGTAGTGCCTCATTTAGCTGTAGCATTTTCCTTTGAAAATCCATTCTTTGCATTAAAATTATGCTTTTTTTGTTGTTACTTTGGAAATGATGTCTTCAGCTGTGTGAAACATTGATTAAAAAAAATTTTTTTTAGGCAATTCACTTTCACCAGACCATTGTGGCCAATACTGCACTTTCATTAAACTCCACAACTACAAATCAAAATATAAACACTGTCAGTGCCTATGTAGAAAATGTTAAGTATACTTGACTACACAGGATTACATCCACCTCTACACTTCAGGATTTTAAAACTACAAATCAGAAATGAAATTGTGAACTACATGAGTCCTTTATTTCCTGCAGCATTTCAGAACGGTTTCCAAAATGTATGAAACATCAATATTGTTGGCCTCAGACATTATCAACTTATTTTTTCAAAACTAATTTTTTTCTGACATTTATGCATTTCAAGCAGTGACATGCATCTACACTGTTGGAATAAAAAGCTCATTGTGGAGAGGAAGACAAAGGTGCGCTTTTCATTTTGTGAAGAATGATGCTGACAGGGCTTGGACTGAAATCCTAAAGATGCCATGTTTTTGACCCACCTAGCAAAAGTACCTGTTCATCTATTACCAAGAGTAAATATGTTACAGTAACATTTGCATCGTGTAGAATTTGAGAACTCCACACAGATTTCTTTGACTGAGAAAACAAAAATGAAAATGAATCATGTAAAACATTCATGTTTTTGTACGCTCTTCATACACTGTTTTTTTTGATCCAAGGAATCAGGAATCAATAAAGGAATCAATTGTTTATAGGACACATGAGAAGACTTGATCATGGCGTGGTCAGGTATTGTCACTACATATGTGCAGTAAGGAGCTGACTTCTAGTCACCATTATTTTGACATAGGGGTGGGCGATATGGCATTACGTGAGCGGTGGTAACTTTACAATTTCATTCATTCTGCAGTTGTACTGGACTCGAAAAGAGATAGACAATTTAACATTTTTAAGTTTTACTATTATAGGACTGTGGTACAAGCAGAACACAGTGGTTAGTAGTTATAACACTGTGCGAATGCAAAGCTCTAATCTCCTGATAACACACATAATAATGGCATTAACCAGCAGATAGCATAGTGGCTAAATTAGCATGCTAGAACAGATGCTAAGCTCATTAAAACGCAAAATTAGCAAACTCAAAACTCAACAGAATTCTTACAGGATGTGTGGGATCTTACAAATGCCAAATTACAGAAGTTTCACATCTTTTAACTCATAATTAATAACTTTAATGAACTTTGATTGGCAGAGCTCAACTCAACAGCAACTCTCCTTCTAATTAGCACATGAGCTCAGCTGATCAACTTAAACAAACACCACCAGGTTCAGCAACTAAAATAAAACCCACTGATAACAACATTTGTACTTGTGTTACCTTATCTTAAAAACTCCATAATGTGTGGTTATAGTGGATAATCTCAACAGCCAAGTCAAGCTGGCTAACTATGGGGGTACAGCTGAAAATCGAACATAACAGTTGTTTAAGTTATACATTTATACAAACACAAACACATACCAAAGAAAACAGAGTTTACAACATAATAGTCTGCTAATACCGGAAATACACTTGATAATTTGAAAGATGATAACATCTTATTAACTTTGCATTGAAATTGCTAGATCAGCTGCAACAGAAATTAATGTGTTCTGACACTCAAGGAACTATCTGCCCCTCCATAACCTAGAAGCAGGTCCACATTTCATCCGCCATTTCTTACAATAGGAGTCTATGGAAGTGTCGCATATTGAAGTCTCTGTTAGGGACCTCCCCCACTCATGTTGCCTTCAGGGAATGTAGGAACGAAAAGAATTCAGACTCAACACTTTATATACATCACATACACATGACTGGCAGTAAAAGATATAACATATAAAAGTGACAAATTATGCCATATTATACAGATAAATAGCCACACATTAAATACATGATATTTCTGATTTCCACAAAGCACAGTGATTGCAGCATACTGACTGCTTGTGGTCATGGCATCTGGTGCACCTGCTAGAGCCAGCACACAGAACATATAAGAAATGGTAAGTAGTACTAAACATGTTTACTTGATATTATACTGAAGGGTCATTTTGTGACCACATACAGTTTTTGTGATGTGTTTAGGTGGTGAATTTGTCAGTTGGCTGGTGGAGTGCATGAGTTTCACTCCCAGATGTTTACATTGAAAAGAATTCAGTCGCGCAAGCCTGACGGTTTTGGAGTATGCCAGAATTCTTAGGGATAAAAAAAAATATGGGGGTAAAAATTGTACCTGTATCCCATGCACTGCCTCACCAAAAAATTCAAATAAACAGGATTCACCATGTTTTTCATGCAGTGCCTGCTACTGTGTGAATGTGGCATTGGCTCAGCTACCTAATGCTAACTTTAGCTCTATGCTTAATTTGTAGCTTTGACAAATTCACCACCTAAAGACGTCACAAAACTGTATGTTGTCACTCAGCGTCCCTTCAGTACAATATTTGGTAAACATTTAGTATGAGTTTTTTACCTGTGTGCTGGCTCCAGCAGGTGGACCAGATGCTATGATTTCATGTGATCAGTATGCATGCACTGTGCTGTGTGGAAATTGGAAATATCATGTACTTAATGTGTGGCTGTTTATCTGCACAATCTGGCATAATTTGTCACTCTTACACAGAAAATGGTGCTTAGTACTGTCTAAAACAACTTTTCAAATGTAAGTTTGTCACTGGCATCAGTTTTTTCATTGCCAATCACAGAAATATAGTGTATACAAAGTGTTGAGTCTGAATTCTTTTAGTTCCTACGGTCCATGAAGGCAACATAAGTGGAGAAGATCCCGGAGCCTTTTTGTTATGCTGTCGCTAATAAGTCCATGCCCCTTTCCACTGAGGCCACACCCCCCATGCCACATCAAAGAGATTTGAAACTGAAAAAAAGATTTGACAGCAAAAAAAAATCTGAAAGTAAAAATATACGATTTGAAACTATAAAATAAAATAAGATCTGAATCTGAAAAGAAAATGTGCAACTGAAAAAATAAAACCTCAAATGTTAAAATATATATGAAAATGAAAAATGAAAATAATTTATTCAAAAGAACTATGGAAGTGAATCAAAATTACATTTAATCAGAAAAAAACTTTCCATACACGCATTTTGAATTTGTATGCATTGTTGTATTTTTCAAAATTCAAGATCAAAACTTGAATTTTCAGTTTCAAATTCCATTTTGGCCCCAGAATAGCTTTGTAGACATGAACCAAAATGAAACGTCTGTGCATCAGTATACAACTACATCCATAGCCACTGCATACACTATGGCTCTGATTAAATTATATCATACATGTCCAATCCATGTGTGAAAACGATAAATGACAATCTAAGGCTGATGAATTCTGGCATTGCCAGAAAAATCCAGACACCTTGGGTCTATTTCACTACTCCGTTTTTTTGAATACTCTGAGTTTTCTAACCCTGAAATTAGGGCAACCCTGTGTTTCCCATTTTACAAAGGGAGGCAACCCAAATTCTGGGACAGTTACCATAGTAACAGACTCCATGAACCAAACCTGGACAGGAGCAGTTTTTTCTCAATGAACCTCAAGTTTCGCTCTGACTCCACCCACTTTCAGCCACACACACTATTTGATTTCCTCATTCTTTCAGACAGTGGGCGAGGTTTAGCGTAACATAGTTCTGCCGTCTGTTAGTATTTTCAAAAATCCGTCCATAGGCCTTTATTAGAAGAACATTAGACACATTAGGTGGAGACTTTTTTCACTAACATGTTCCTTTGACAATGATACTGTGGATGAACATGCAGCTTTGCTGCGAAGAGAATCCAATGTTCAGACTATAGATGTTCTAACATTTACACACATTATCTTTTTAAATTGTACCGTTTCACATCACAGTCCATCATCTATATAAACAACTGAATCTTTCCACACATTTACAACATTACCAACCATCCCTAAACCCTCGCTCACTCGCTGGCTCTATATTGGAGACAATGTAATCTGCCAATCGTTAAAGACTGTTTGTGTGGATGAGAACAGGGTTGGAGGAGCTTCTCTGTTTTACCAAAGCCGCATAGAGGCGTCATTTGTATCTCAGTGATCCTGACCGATGATCTATTGAGCCGCGAATTTCTTGCCAACTTTACCGTGGTCTCTGACATCCAGCAGATATTATGTGTTGAACTGCATTTCTTTGCAAATGGGAATTTTTTGTATAATGTTGTAGATGCAGAAGACTTCAGTAAGAGACAAGTGTATGAGGATGGACAGAGCAGTCAGAGACACTAGAGGACAGAATCAGTACAGAGATGAAGTCACCATCATCATCACCACACCAGTCAAATAAAGACATAATACACATTTCATTTGGTCTGCTTTATTTTGAACAATTAAATAAATAAATAAATAAAATAATACAATAACCACTGCACTTCTGACACGCCGATTTGCACCTAAATTAAATAAATGATTCCATTCACGCAGATTTTCTCTGTAATATTATTGTGATTCCTGTGACCACATTTAAACTCACACACTGATCCACTGTTCTCCTCCACTGTCCGTCTCCGTCTCTGTTGCAGCTCCAGTGGTGTTCCACTTCTTTCTAAAAACACGTTCAAACTCTCTGTGTGAGCGCATTAACATGTCTATTTCGAGTGTCGTGAAAAACGTAGCCCTCCACTTCCTTGTTGCCATGGTGAATCATTGAATCAGGCCTCCATTGATGTTGTCTTTTCAGAGTTGCGGTGCATGCGCTTACTTCCCGATGAAACTATTGCGGGTTGATCAAACTATCTCAGATCGGCTGTTGTTGAACCGAAAATTCCGACATTCCTATCTCAGGCTTGATCCACTCAGAGTTCAGGGTTAAGCTCAGAACGGGTTAAACCTGCCTCATGAAATAGAATCCTTGTCATATACTATATGTGTACTTTTTGGACAAGTAATGTTACTGAACCTAGACCTGAACAACTGACAAATGTTTTTACGAGGTTAAATTTTATTATTTTTATTCAGTTGCTGTATATCTATACTTTGAAATCCCAGAGGCTGTTATAAATTAACTAATAATACTGGTGACAAGTCATAGCCTTTTTGCACAGCTGATGTATTTTTCTGATGTTAGGCTGAGGGATGACTGGATGCTATAACATTATTGTGAATACTGATCCTAGTGTTACAAAGTGATATTACTGAACAATCTAAAGTTAGCTGATTAGCATGTAATGGATGTAAATATGGTAGCAATTACATTACACTTTTGACATGATGACGTGATAATCATTTTAGATCTTCTGAGTATTTGAAAGAAAAAAAATACATATGATACATTTATAGCATTATAATTAACCTATGGTTTCCATTTAACTTCCCATTTGTGTCCAGTTTGGTGAATATAACTTGTCTGACTAGCTTTCCACAAACATGGCAACCCCTAAATGTCCTGAAGTCCTAACATGCCTTCATTTAAAATGAAGAAAAGTTCATTATTTTTCCAGTCAGAGGTCTTCAGTGAGGTTACTATTTGTGCTTTATATTAAGGTATGCAAATGCTGGCAGCAAGGCTGAAAGTTTTCCCTTCCGCACCATTTAAAGGAAAAAATTGTTTTTCAGCTGTGGATATTTGCCTCACCTTACAGCGAAGTGCTACCATGGCAACAACGAGGGTTCAAATCCCACCTCCTCTGACGTCCTCCCCTCCTACTCTGCTCTCAATCCAATCTTCCCTCCCAGTGAAACCATTAAATTATCAATCCACAACCCCCCCAGGGTTCATATCTCTGCCTCATATCACTCCCTCTCACCGTTGCTCTGTCAATATTTACAGAGATTCTCATAGACTCTCGCAGGTAATAGTGTCTTATTCCCAAAGCTCTGTGTGAGACAAACACACACAGACACACAACGATGCATCCAGGCAGTGTGAAATGACCATTTCATCTAAATGAGTGCTATTCAACTAACTGTCGCTGCTGACGGCCACAACTGCCTGCCTCTGCGTGTGTGTATCTGTTCGTGAATGTGTGTGGCTCTACCATTGCCCTTGTACATGTGCATGTTTAAGCGTATTCTCGTTGATCGGTGTATGTGCTCTCAGGTGTGTGCTTCTGCTACACTGATAGCTCACTGTCCCTTCAGGTAATCTCATGGTTGAGAAGAGAGTGAAAGATAGAGAAGAGAAGAAGAAATATTCAACTAAAGAGAAATGAAGACACATCTGTGCTGCAATAATGGAAGAAATCTAAGCTGACAATAAATATTTATGTGGTTTATACTTTGGGTATGTATGATGACAACAGACACTGTCAATGTTTCCTATTTCTTTGTTTTTAGTCAGTTTCACTGGTTCAGCTGAATCCTCGATTGTTACTCCAGAGCCATAACATTTAGTAAGAGTAAAGACAGAAAGTAAGGAAACACTGAAAGAAAGACAAATGTTGGCAAGCATACTGTAAATGCTAACAACCCTTTGTTTTAGTTAGTGGTACTAGTGAAATTAGTTTTTGGTGGGGCACAGTATCAAAGTCAATTTTCAGCTTCACTATGACCATATATCACCACTAGGATACATGTGCATGCTGTACTATTTCAAAATATTAATTTAAAAATACATAAAAATACACAGTATGTGTTTACACTCATGTAGCTTTTAATATGTAAGTCTGGCCCATCTCTCCTTCAAACATGTAAATTCTTCTATGACTCTATTGTTACAGTCAGGCATGTCCCCGACAAGTGTCTTCAATGCTCGTGTGGACTGTGTATTTAGACCAGGGGTGAAGGTAGTGCAGGTAGGTTGCATGGTATTAAAAAATAGAAGATCAATGCAAGAGCTTTAACACATCATCGATACCACTTGTTCCGGATGTGTACTTTGGTGAACGGAAAGCTTTGTGCACAGATTTTTCCACCCCAAACAAGAAATATGTGATTTAACTGCTCACTAAACAGCCAAAAACATTTTTCAACTACAACTGAATGCAAAATATACACACTACTCAGGGGCTGTATCATGTATATCTCATTTAAATATTAATGTTTTTGTGAAATTATTTTCTGTGATTCCTATTGTCCTCTGCTTCATGTGAGACAGGTGGAGTGGTACCCTAGTGTCCTCTACTGGCGAGCCACCACTGGTTTTAGCTAATTAAAACTGGGATTAAACTTTGTGTTTGTTATCATAAACTGAACAAGCACTAACAAGACTATTGTGATCGGCCTTTTTCACTCTTTATCTGGTATCCATAAATCAAACAAGAAACCAGTGAATTCCCAAGTTAGGAAAAAACAGCCCTGTTACACATTAAAGGGTCAGTGTGGAATCTTTATTGACATCTAGTGGTGAATTTGCAGATTGCAACTAACTGATTACCCCTCACTTCCCTGCAGTGGCCATAATTAACTTGAATACAAATGGATTTTTAGAACCAGTGGGTTGTCCCCTTTGTAAAATTTATTGCATAAGGAGATATTGAATTTATTGTACAACAGAAATAAATGCCTTCTGTATTTGTCACATTACAGAATAATAAACCCCCTTCCTAAACTGAACAACCAAAACAAAAAAAATGTAGTATATAATATAAAGTATATAAAATTAAGTTTCATTATCATAAAAAGCAAGGTATACTCTCAAAACCCTCCACATAATTCAGTCATTACTGTTACTATGCATATAGCAAAGTGAAAAGTGACAAAAATGATAATGCTCATTTGAGTAAAGATGTAGAATTATCTACTAGTTAGTTTCCATCCAGTCCGTAGGTCAGACATACACGGATAACACTAACAACTGTCTAATACTTTGAAACTGAAACTGATACAGTCCTCAAGGTGTCATGTACACATGCCACCTATCAAACAGAAGGAAAAAAGAATAAGTCTGTTCTAGGTCATAAAACATGACAGATTTTCAGGCAATTATACACTAATATACTCCGTTTCCACAAAGATATCTCCTTAACACACATTTTGTGACTTTTGATGGAGCAGGTGGATTGATAAATGGAACGTATCATGACTTTTTTATTGATCCTTATTTTGATGCAGAAGACATTCTAATTGCTTAAATTACAGGTGAGATGTTTTTGATTTTTGGCGACACGGTGGTGCAGTGGTTAGCACTCGCGCCTCACAACAAGAAGGACCTGGGTTCGATTCCCGGGCGATCCTTTGGACCTTTCTGTGTGGAGTTTGCATGTTCTCCCCGTGTCTGTGTGGGTTTTCTCCAGGTACTCCGGTTTCCTCCCACAATCCAAAGAAATGCACTGATAGGTTAATTGGCTAATCTAAATTGCCCATAGGTGTGAATAAGAGAGTGATTGTCTGTCTCTACATGTCAGCCCTGTGATGAACTGGCGACTTGTTCAGGGTGTACCCCGCCTTCGTCCTAAGTAGCTGGGATAGGCTCCATGCGACCCCCGTGACCCTAGTGAGGGTAAAGTGGGTATCGAAGATGAATGAATGAATGAATGTTTTTGATCAGGATTATGTTTGCACTTTAACAGGATGTCCTCCTGATTGGTTATTGAGTGCCAATCAGTCAATCAATAACTAGTAGAACTTTTCAGATAATTCTTTACCTCGAGTCTCTGTTTAAATAATGTGACGTGATGACAATCTAGCTTTTAATTTGTCTATCATCACTGCACTCGCTGCACAGTCCAGATAGGCCCTATCACTGTTTCCATATAAATAAATATTTAAGCCTAAATATATAAAGTACAGAAATAAAATATTTATATCTCTACGACTATTTCACCCAGACTGTTGTAACTGACACACATTTCAAAAATCCAAGGCACTGCGCAGATTGTTTTGCTATAACCAAAGCCTTTCTAAGTAACTAAACATCCTCTGTTAATGCTTGCTATCAATGGTATCAATCAATCAACCATTGATAGCAAGCATTAACAGAGGATGTTTAGTCCTCTGTTAATGGCTGACCTGGCTTATCATCACAGCACACCTTCGATGCTGCAGCACCTTAAAAGAACACACCCTCACTTCACCGGTCCAAACCCAGGAGCTTCTACGAGGTAAGCAGGGCTTTCAAGTGTCACGTATTGTGTAGAGGGTTCTGCTGGGTTCCTGGCTTAAGAGTCTGGTTTAAACTAGTGTTCCATGTAAAATGTCATGAGATAACTTTTGTTGTGAAGAGGTGCTATATGAATAAATTTGATTGGATTTGAAATCATCTACTTCCATCTGACCCTGTCTCCTGCAGCTTCTTCTCGTACACTAAGTACCCATATGTCCTCTTCAACATATCATATCATGTGGCTACTGCCACAGTAGTGTGGGACTACTTTCTCATTTGTCTATTACCACAGAGCCAGTCAGCACCTTATATAATGTGCAGCCTGGTAACCTGTCACCCTGCTGCCACAGTACTGTTGCATTAAGTATCACACATGCCATGTGCCTATCTGGTAACAGGAAGAGGCTAGGGTACCAGTTACTTGAAGGTGGTTTGTGTGCCTATTCATACTTTCAGTTTCAGCATGCAGGCAAACACCATGATATGTGGCAACTGTTCTGCCTCATATGAGGAATTTGCCCAGGTTTTTGATGAATAGAAATCAGCCACTGGGACAAGATTCAAAGTGCAAAATCATTTGAATCATCAGAATCATCAGATCATTTGATTGGCTCTGTGGCAATAGACAGACCAACGTTTTGTGCCACTGTATGGTGGGAGTAGTCATTGCCATGAGAAAACCTATGAACAGTAACTGCTGTTGCCTGCTTGGTGTCTTCAGTAATAATACTAATACAAAAATAGAAATATATTGAATAAAATACACATTTTACTTGTCTGTTTTGAAAAGAAGGGATGAAAAATACAAAAAGTGTCGTACTGTCTCTGATGTTTGTGATCAGGGTAATTTCATAGAGCCATTTGAAGGATTTGAAACACAAATGAATACAATGAAAATCACTGTTGTATTTCCATTCTTTCAACTTCGCTTTCTGAAAACTTGATCAGAAACAACATTAAAATTTATAAAGCGCTAAGTTGAGCTCTTATTTATTATAAATTTTATTAAGAATGTCAGTAAGTTGGTATCTTTACAAAAAATCAGTTATGAATGATGAATGAATCAAACATCAATAGTAAAGTAAAAGTAAACTAAAGACCCATTTCATCATTCATAATAGAAAAATAGAAAAATGCGTGACAAAAAAAACCCAGTATGTTGTAAGTAGTTTTGACACCCCCTTCAAAATGCCATGTAAGTTTTCAGTGGAGCCTAGGTCTCATTAAGAGGAGCAGATCGTCCCCTCCCCTGTGGTTATTTTGAGGTGCTGAATAGTTTTTATCTTGTTTTTATGGCTTTCATGTAATATGAGGAAAGCCTTGTTTCATAGAGGGTGGAAAAGTATGGTGACAGAATGCATAAAATTATACATGATTAATAAACCATTGTTTATTAAAGGTCTTATATTGTGCAAAGCCATTTCATTCTCTTTCACCATGAGCCACTAATTGTGTGACCCATGGCAGAGCTCTGTAATTAGCACCTAAAGCTAGAAGTTTCCTTTTTCAATTACTACTTTTGGGAGGCATTTTTGTCTATATTTGAAATATTTTAAGTGGAGAGAGACCAGAAGTGAGGGTGGGAGCAGGGGAATGACATATGGCTTCAGGTCAGAAATGAACATGGTCACTGCAATAGGGCTTTGGCTTATGTGGGATGTGCTCCACTGGGTGAGCCACCAGGGTGCTCCTTATTTGCTCCTTACTGTAACACATTTCAGTGGTTCAGTTGGACATGGCCGCCCGGTACGCCCGGCTCCTGGCTGAGCCTGTGGGTTTATGATCACCCGGCCAAGTCTACACGAGTCACCAACCAGTGCATCCTTGGTTTAAGATAGCTGACAAGAACAACATCCGGGTATTCCATGCCTTCTTAGTTTATGCATACTTGCCACTTGGAACACTTGGGCCCTGACTGATGACATTTCACAAGAACAAAAAAGAACGCATCTTGTGAAATGGCAAAAAGCCCTGGCGCATTTGCACCGATAATTACTCGGGTAACTGACTTTCCCCGGGCCCCGAATTTACCCTGAAGAAGTTCCTGGTAGCGAGGTCACCAGATCACCAGGAACTCTTACGGGTGGAGCTGTGTGCTGGAAAATGCTGATTGGTGGACTACACTGGCAGTGTTCTACAGTCCACTCAGCCACCATGGAGCCACTACAAGGAAGCAAACACTTTTCTTTAGTTTACTTCAGCTGGCTTCATTTGAGATATTTTACTTTGGAAAATGGATCCCAAAATATATACGAGAAATGGATGGATGACAAAGTCCAGGCTCTTTTGAGCATTTTCAGAGAGGAAGAAATTCAGAGAGAGTCGGAGTCAGAGTCCGCAATGTGAAACGACTGCATGTATTTAAAGTTAGCGAACAAGCTGGAGCTGAACATTACACACACTCATAGACAAATTCTAGAGAAGCTAACAAAATTAAAACAGGACGATAAAAAAAAAAACTGAAGGACCACAACAGCCAAAGCGGATCCGACCGCTGGACCAACAAGTGGTTTGATCAACCCAATGCTGTTCCGTCCAGAAGCTAGAGATGCTGTTTACTTTTTATTTCTGTAAATTTATTTGGCACCTTTGTTTAATCTTTTAATACAACATAACAATCTCACCTAATACTGTCTGTTCATTTACAAGGCATTAGAATGTGGATAACTACAAAGTAATATGTAAGCAGATTTAAATGCAGGTAATTGAGTCTGTGTGACTTTAGGTTTAACCTGGACAACATAAAAATGAGGAAAAAGTACCATAGATTAGCGATTTAACCTCTTACCAGCCTTACATGGACCTCTATAAAATTTGTACCCCTGCCGGTTTTGCGCATGCGCTAAAATTAGCGTCTGCACGAAAATCTTGTAAAATACGTAACCCTAACCTTAACCCATCCGTGCGAGTGTGCAAATACCAAATAGATACAAATTTTACAAGGTCCATTTTTTTTATGCCACACCAGTCCCGCTGATATTATATTTAAAAACGGTCATAACCACCAGTCCTTCCACCAGTACATCCACTTGTATCAAACAAAAGCTAACAAACTCATCTTACTTAATATATAAACAATTCTGAAGTTCTACAACAACACCACATACACAAAAGATTGTTTTTTACTTTTGAAGGCTGTCATCAGATGGTCTCATTTTGCTCATGCTATATATATGTGTGTATATA
>JAQQZY010000008.1:1646080-1657854 GCA_030068375.1 Ostorhinchus rueppellii
TCTTTCTTTCTTTCTTTCTTTCTTTCTTTCTTTCTTTCTTTCTTTCTTTCTTTCTTTCTTTCTTTCTTTTATTTTTTGGACCTTAGCTAACTCTGTCTCCCAACTAAGGACTGTCCCCATTTCCTACATGGATGATACAAGCTGATACAATATACATGATACAAGCACAGTATATATTAAACTTAAGCCTTGGTTCTTGCTGAATGAACTGATTCAAGCTTTATTTTAATAGTGAATTGATAGTTATATAAGACATAACCTTAAGATTTAATCTGGTGTTAGCAAGAAAAAAAGAATTTCAAGGTCTTCATTGGAAAACTACAATGTTAGACTTTTGATGAGATATTTTTTTCACTGAAATACTGAAATATTTAAATATGTTGTCAATTCAGTTTTGCTCACAGAAGCAGACATTTTAATCTTAATACTGATGGATATAGTGATTTGTTGCCATCTACCTTTGTGTCAGTTTTAAATCCTGCACCTGATTTCTTGTTCTGCAAATAAAACATAAGAATTACCAATATATTTTTGTAGGCTGATGAAAGCTCATATGACACCATAAAATATCTTCATTTTTTTTCATCCTGTAAGTCACAGAACTGCAAGTATGTCACTGCAAGATAACTGCTCAGTCAAACCCACAGACTGTATATGAACAGTAGATGATGCCTCTTTGACATAACCAGTTGTCTTTGCCATCGTGTTTTTTGGAAACATCAACGCATACATTTGGACAAGAGGTCATGAAGAGAGTGTCAAAAATGATAAATGTTGCCCAGTGATTTTAGAAAATCATAAATTTGAAGGCATACACCATACATTTACCTACCTTTTTTTCAGTTGTTAGATAAGAATTTCCATTTATTGCAATATTTAGCACATTAATAAATGCTAGTGGGCCAAACCTACTGATTAGACCATTCTGAGATAATATTAGCTAAATAAGATTAACACGAACTACAAGAATTTCTAACATTTGTGTTATAAAAACATAACTGTCAGGCACTTTCACTTGAGATCTAAACATGCATCCTATTCTTATTTTGCATTAAGTCTTAATCATATAAGTGTGGAGTAGGCAACAGTATTTTATTTGAACTTTATTTCTAATTCTTTGATTATAATACTCTCCTTTTACACCTACCAAATTACCTCTGGCACAAGCCAGTATGTGTTTCAACAAAGTGGCCAAAACTGAATTTCACAGCTTGAAAATGTACATTTCCAATCTGACTTAAAATAAGAAAGAGCGGGAATGTGTCTTGGCTGCATCTACAGGCTATTTATCGAGCCTCCTTATTTAGCCCCGGCTTTCCGCAGCTTTGACTGATGGCTGTAGAAATGATGGAGAAAGGAATTAGACAACTCCCAGCTTGCCTTCTCCACTCACAGCCAGGCCAAATAAATCATGCAGTCACAGTAAATGACACAAGCTTGTCATAAACTTGACTCCAGTTGGAGACTTTGCCTCCTGTCATGTACATTTAATCTGATTTTATTTTTATGTTGCTCTCTAACAGCAATGCAACTCCGCAAGCGAGTCACCACCAAGGGAGACAATAACAATAATGCCTCCCTCTGGCTCTTGCTGTCACAGAATTGCCTCCTGTCGGGTTGTGCTGTTTTCTCTCCACTTAAAATTCAAACATTCTGTCTTGACATACCAGACTCTTTTATTGAAGTGTTAATAAAATTCTAATCAATTTCTTTTTGCCTTGTTTTGTTTTTTATGGGACTTTCAGTCCTGATCTGATAGAAAAACGGACAAAAGTATAGCGATTTTGAAAGGTCAGATGAAATATCTATAATAGTTATTGTACATGCTTGTGAATTAAAATCCGGGTGTTGGTCTGATGACTGTAAACAGAAAATGAGGAATTATTCAAACAGGTTGACCTTTATGACACCTACTGGATCATTTTGTCTGATAAACATTTTAGTAACTTACTGTGATAGTAGAAAGAATTAACATGAGTATTATCTTGGGCCACTGATGTCCACTGTTGCCAAAAAAAAAATAAAGAAAACCAATTAATGAACACAACATGGTGGTGCAGTGGATAGTACTCTTGCCTCATGGCAAGAAGGTCCTGGGTTCGATTCCATCACCAGTCGATGGTGGGACCTTTCTGTGTAGAGTTTGCATGTTCTCCCCATGTCTCTGTGGGTTCTCTCTGGGTACTCCGGCTTTCTCCCACCATCCAAAGACATACACTAATCAGTTAATCTAAATTATCTATAGTTGTGAATGTGATTAGTGATTGCTTGTCTCTATATGTCAGCCCTGCGACGAACTGACAACATGTCCAGGGTGTACTCCACCTTCGCCCATAGGTAGTGGGGATAGGCTCCAAGCAACCCTCGTGACCCTTGTGAAGATAAAGCAGGTTCAGAAGATGAATGACTAAACGAAATTAAAAGACATGCAAAAGCCTTGCAGTAGTCTTGTAGATATTCCTTCGGTGGAGTGTGGTTTGCTTTTCTCAGCTTGTCACATCTCATTATTGTTTGAGCTTCAAGCTACTATTAGAGTATGTTTTAGAATAAACTACACTGGTCATGTCCGTTGCACTTAAGGGAAACATGATGTTCTCATGCAGATTGTAAAACAGAAAAGAGGTTGTCAGTGCTTTTCAGAACAAGACATATGGGAATTTAACACTTCACACTGTAAACCATGGACCCCAGGTTTAAGAGTACTGGAGCTGGATCTGAACTAGGCCTTGCCTGTGAAATTAGGACTGATTCTGGAAACTTGGGTCCTGTCTAGTAGACTAGCCTGTGTTTCCACCAGTTTAGAGTCACCTTGTATTCAAGGATACGTTTTGTTACTTTGTTTATTATATGGATAGAGATATGGATATGTGTGCTATCAAGTGGTGTGCCATACAGCTGACTCTTTCCTCTTGTATTGTCTACATTTTTCATCACACTGTAACCAGACACTGCTGTTGCCATCTCCATCCTATCTTTCCAACCTGTCCAAATCCACAACAGTTTGGACTTCAGGGGCCTCATGTACAACGGTTGCATACGCCCTTTTCCACACTCAAGTTCAGATGTTTAAAGAGTGAAATGACCGTGGAAATGTGAGGTGCTTCACATCACCTTTATGGATGGCATACAAGTGTTTCTAGTGCTTTTGAACCATAGGCGACACATAGAGGTGATGCTGGGAAACTGTTAATAATGTGGAAAAAGGTCATTCCTCTGAGTGATGTGAACATAAGAGATATATAGATGAACAATTAACACAG
Source organism: Ostorhinchus rueppellii (assembly GCA_030068375.1). NCBI lineage: Eukaryota > Metazoa > Chordata > Actinopteri > Kurtiformes > Apogonidae > Ostorhinchus > Ostorhinchus rueppellii. Next base: position 1,649,341 of record JAQQZY010000008.1, read on the forward strand.
CGGCATACCACGCTACTGCCAGAGCAGCACATCCCCCACCAGAACCAGACCATCCCTGGACCCATCAATGCCAATTCTGCAATCCGAACAGGATGTAATTTCAGCCCCATAAAGAGACACAGACTTCATCTGTTGATAAATTCCTTTAATGTAATATTAATATCTGTGAGAACATTTACATGTTGGTCCAGGCGTTCATTGATGCCACCGATTGTCCTCACGATGTCCTCATGTGACTCAGGTGAGCACAGGTGAAAACATAGCCGAGGACAGGCATCAGCAGCTGGCTGATGGTGGACCGGAGGAATCCCACGGTCTGTGACAGGCTGGGACTGGGTCTCACTGTCTTCTGCCTCATTGTCTTTTGGGTAATAATAAATTGAGTGATTTAACATGAGTCAAATTCTTTGATTTCCTCTTTGATATCCTAACATGATTATGCTGTGATCAGATTATTACATGACCCATAGATTGAACAAATGTATGAGTTACACAAATACTAAATATATATTTACCATGGGGATGATCCGAGTCACCCCTGTGAGAACAGTGTAACAGAAGCAGTGACTCTCTGTTCAAATGGGCTGAATTCATCCTCTTCTCTCCTTCCGCCTCCTTCCTTCATGTCCACCTTGACGTCATGTGATCATGCAGAGGGGAAACCCAGGGAATCCCACCTGCAGGCCCTGTTTATACTAATTTGCATATTCAAATGTGAGCTTGGAGGGGGAGGAGTCTGGTACTCCAACATATGTGCTCGATTCCACGCTGATTGGGATGTACAAAGGAAGTGTGCTTGGTTTCAGGCGTTTTGTTCATCTGGATTGTATTGTGTGTACGGTATTTTCTGAATCTGAGCATACACCAGGTTTCGGTATGTAATCCACACAAGTCGTTGTACATGAGGCCCCTGGTTTTGGTTAGAGTGAAGAAACCTGTTTTCTAAAATCCAAACTGATTTACTTTTGGTGAATATACTCAGAAAGGTTCAAAATTAGATGTGAAAACTCATTTGAGAGCAAACACACCACTAGTTTACATGGTACCATAGGTACAGTATAGACACATGCCCCACCACCCTCTTTAATATTTAGACCAACTTCATTGATCCAGCCAATTTAATCATAAAACAAGCAAAATTGTTCTAATTTTCCATGCATTTCCTCAAATATTAGTTCTGCTACAAAAGGTAAAAGGCCTTTATTTGAAGCAGATTTGTATTAGTCACGCCGTTATTTCTTATTTCTTTAATATCAAATTAGTAGAATTGTTCATATTTGGTATAGAACCTCATTTTCAGCTAAACAATTAAGATTACTGCAAGGTAGTTTTCCACAAACATAGTACTTTCTTTAATTTTACAAAAAAAAAAAAAAAAAAAAGCCAACAAGTGTTTCAGTTGGTAGAACCTATTCATGGGCTCTCAAGCTTTTATTTTGTAAACATTGAGTGCCCTTTTACAAAGGAGTTTGACTGAAAACATGAGATAAATGCCTGTTCTGAAATTGGACAAAATCATTTGAAATAAGTGATATTTAAAATGCAAGTGCAAGGCAGGATTATATTGTTGAATGTATTAAACCAAACTTGTAGAACTTAACATTGTCCATTATCCATATTTTGTTTTACTCAACCTACAATTGAGCCAAAAGAAGAGAAGAGGACCCCATCATCAGTGTTTCTCGATGTCACTATTACATATTGTTGGCTTGCTTTCTCCGAATCTTAGGCAGTTATAAGCACAAACTGTAATTAGCTGGGATCTGTTGTTATTCAGGCCACATATAGAAATTCATATTAATAACACGTATGTTATCCATGCATTGTGCACACCAGGTGAGCTACCAGGTCACCCATGTAATGTAAAATCAGCAGCTGTTGGAATGAAGTGAGACCGGATTAATTTGTGCAGATAGACTTAATTCAGGGCCTTTTGTCTTTGCTTACTTTGTCACTACTTACCTAGACAATCAACCTCTAAACAGAGTGGCCTTTATGTGACTTGAATATCATTGTGTTTAGAGGCACTGAAAACACCTCAAGTTCACTCAGCCATTGTACGAGAGCAGAGTAAAAAATGTTCACTGTTGACAAATGACGCCAACGTTCAAGTATCTTAAAATGTAATATTAATAATGGCCAGTAGATGCTGACTCCAAAAGACTTGTATTTTCCCTTTTTTTAAATTTTTTTATTCTGGCCTCATTCACTTTATTTGCATCCACTAATGGAAGTACTGATGGTTCTTTTGTAAATTATAATTCCATTAATAAGATTTTAGAGTGAACAGAAGACTTTGAAGTCTGCTGTATCTGGCTTTGACTGGCAGCTCACATACTTGCAAAACATGGACTTTTCCCCAGACATAGAGTATAGTATGGTTGTATTTGTACTTGTTGGTCCCAGCCTGTTCCAGTGTTTCCCTGTTTGACTGGGAACAGTGTTTTTGTGTGTGCAATCTTGTGAATGTGACACATTGTGAAGTGCTTTGCCAACAAGGTAGAAAAACAGAGCTATGGAAATGATGCAAGTTCATTTGGCTGAAGTTAATAAGTTACACAAAAAAGAACATCAAATATTTGAAGTTATGTAGCATTTAGCAGTAGCTCACCCATCATCCATTGCTTTTGTCTGCCCAGACCCTAGGTTTCAAAACAGTGGCATAAAAAATAACGAGTTACTTCAACAGTTGCTCTACCCACTTCTTTAAATAGTCTGCAGTTCATTTGTACGAACCAGAATTTCAAATACCAGTGAAAAGGGCACAGTGACAATTTATTGGTCTGTATGTTTGTTTGTTTTTTTTCCTAGGGGCACCTAGGTTTTCAGATTTCCAGCCCAGTTTCAGTATTCCATCGTTCATACATATTTACATCTAAACCACACAGTTGAACAAAGATATGTGTTCCATCGTCTTAGGTTTTGTGTGTGTCGACAGCGATCTTTTAGGTCCTCTCTGGCCTTCATAAGGGCTGAATTTATGGTCCATATTTTATCATATTTATCACACTCGTAACACAACGACTAACCTCGTCTGACTTTGATAACTCTGCATGGTACTCATGACTAGGTGTGTGTGTGTGTGTGTGTGTGTGTGTGTGTGTGTGTGTGTGTGTGTAAGACTGAGTTTGACTTTCAGAGCATCTGCTGGGTGCGGACATGGCAGGGGGGCACAGGTGGTATATTGTTTGTACCCCTCTGCACACACACTGATGAAGCTCACAGATACTGACCTTGTACGAGGCCAGGTTCCTGGACTGTCAGCACTTGTCACACAAGCACACACACACAAACGCACACAGGCGAAGATGAGAAGCCCATTTACTCAGAGCTTGTCAGAGGCTGCCATCCTTCCCAGTGGGGGTATACAGTAATGTGTGCTGCTGGTGAGGGAGAGGAGGGTGGGATCGAGGTGGGAGTATTGATGAATAATACTGCAGGTAATGTGATGGGTGAATATGATGGGGACAGAAACGTGAGCATCTGGGAACTTGTTTATATGTGCTTTGCCGTCCGTCTTATACCGTCTTGAATTATTTGTGAGAGATAAAACCTTGCACATGGACCTGGAGACCAAAGCCGTGATGCAGTGGAGTATTAACATGACCCAGCAGGGTTATGATCGCAGATAAACACCACAGTAGACCAGGCAGACATAGACACTTGCATTTAATATGATTTCATCAGTTCTGTTTGTGCTTCAGTATGTTTGTGTGTAGTACTGAAATGAAGATAAATGAAAAGAGGAACAGACGACCCAACACGTCCTTTTCTTCATTCTTAAGTCATATACAATGTAAATGTACATATTAGCTCGGTCATACATCTGTCAAATGTTAAAAATATCAATAGAGTCATGAGTTCTGCAGGTTCCATACATACACAATATTCACCAAAGACACCATTTTCAGTGCACAGCAGCAGCAAATGTTGTGTATAAAGATGAAATGAATAGGAAAAAAATAAAATTGGTATAGTGTTGATAATGCAAACAAACTGTTCTAAAACCATAGATCACAATGCAGCATGGGGACTGCAACTGCGTAGTGTTAAGATGACAGATTATATTCCCCTCATATTAAAATATATTAGCTAACAGCTAATGCAGACAGGAGGTAACACAAGATAATCACTCTAATACACAAAACAATATGGAAAGATTTATGCACCTCTGTACAAAGTTAAAATGTTAGCAGAGGAAGAGAAATATTTTAAGGGAATGATGATTGGTATCTGTGGTCACCTACATCTACATTTTGTACTTGACTGATTTTGTAGTCACACAGACAAAATCCAAAGTCTCTATGTTCTGGACTAGTGGATTTGCCTGTAAGAGAACCATCAGTTAGGGACCTCAATTCTTTCTCACCTAGCTCCTGATACTACTTTTACTACAACTTTGGATTCTGGTTCAGTCTCTGCTTTGTGTTTGGCTCCTTAACAAGTCTAAATGTCTTGTGTGAAAAAGGTCTATCACAATGAGGTTCTGGAGACTCAGATTCTGAGGTCATAGAAATCTTACAGTGAACACAAGTAAATGTTTTTAGCTCTAATTTAAGCTCTTTGTATTATTATAATACAATATAAAATATTATAAAAGCATTTTCAAAATGCACTATCGGTGAATGAAAATAAGACATGAATCCAAGGGAAATATTTGGGAAAACATTTCCAACATAAATTGTTATTTTATGAGCGATTCATATCTGGTGGATGTAACTTTATTCTATGTCAATGTCCAGCTTTTGAAATAAAAACCACCTTGATTTGAGTGAGGATAACAGTAAGGACAATACATTCAACTTGCAAACATTATCATATGCCCTTTGTCTAGTAAGAACTGTTCTGTTCATTGGCAGACCTATCCGGAACTTACGTACTTAAACTCAAATCCTAAGGCATGTACAGCAGCTCTAAATGACAACCTATAAAAGCTATTGGGGTTCGTTCTGAAAGATATGTCTATATTACACTATTTTATTAGAACTTTCACCCACAGTATGACAGGTTAGTGTGCTCTTCCCTCTCTTTTTCACCTCATTACACTAAACCACATCTTACTCTTCCTACGCATTTTGTCCTACATGAAAGCACATGTGTGCCACGACAGGAGCTGATATTATTTTTATATGCTCAATATAAAGCAGATTTGATAACTGCTCTCAAAGTTACAAGGAAGGAGGAAGTTGCAGCCTGTCAAGAGGAAAATTGCAGTAAAGTTTGTCTTTTGTGGATAAATCAGTCGGGGTCACCTGATACTGGCCAACTGTAAAACATAGAAATACATGAAAACCCCAGTCATATTCAGTCATTTTTTGTAAAACTATTGATGACTGGATCGTCTGCCTGTGATTCAGTTGAAGCATTTTCCAATCATTTGATGCCTTCTTATAAACTCCTTTGTTTTTTTCTGATATAAGGATGATAAATGATTTAATATTTTACCAGGCTTGTGTAAAATTAAATCATATTATATTTCAGGCTACAACGCTTAATTGTATTTTATTTTATTTTATTTTTGCATCATTGGGCAAGAACCCCAAAATCACTGATCAGATTCTGTCAGATGCGACCTGGATATGACTCTATGTCTCAGCAAAGAAACTCTGGAGAGGAGCTTCACTTTTCCATGAAAGCATAAAAACAATGTTAGGTTCATCTACGTGTATATTTAGTCTTCTGATTTAGACAGAGAAGAGAGAACTGCAGAAAGGTAAATCCACCTCCAATCATTAGATTGCAGATAATGTTTCCACCTAACCATTACAGATTTGCTTCAAACTTTCAGAAAATAATGTTATTAATCCTAGTGAACGACATTCAAATTTTACGCTAATATTTGAAATAGTGTTAGAGTAGTCATTGCAGATTAACTATGATGTCTCAATTTGGTTAATGAAGTGAATCTGGACATGGTCAATCAGGAGGTCTCTAGTGAGCTGACATTGACTGACCCACATGAAGGGTATGTATTTTCGAGTTTGATCTTTTTTCTACCTAATTTTGGCTCCTGCGGATTTAACAGAACCAGTTCTAAATCCCTCACCATCACATTTTTCTCCCTTAGTCATGAGATATTGGCATCTACTTTCAACAAGCAGGAAAAAAGGCATAAGGCATCAAAAATTTACAACACAGGCCAGGCTAAGTAGTAAAGTACAAAACACCTCTGTAGGTGGTGGTTTGGGTGATTATGATGGAACAACAGAGTTATACATAAGAGGCCAGCGTTCATGCCATGCTGTTTAGTTCTGTGTTTACGTTGTCTTTCTTATTGAGGCCTATCCCCAACCTAGTTCCTATCTTTAACCAAGGTCCTTTTTTTTGCCCTTACCTACATGAATTGTACCAATGCAATTGTCTGTTCATCTTTTGGACAACCCATGGCATCAAAAAATTATGCTCTAGGCCCACCATGTGAAGAGAAACCATGACCAAGTATCAGTGTGTGACAAGTTGGGAGCAAGAAGAGGCTCAATTAATCATAAGCTAAAATAACTTTCCAAAATTCACTACTAGAGTCCTATAAAGATCAAGAAAAGTGAAAACCTTACAACTTTGAGGGTTCTTTCTGCTTCAGCTTCCAGTTTGTCCAAATAAAATTTACAGTGCCATTACTCATCTGTAAATATATCACTTGTACTGAACTGAAATACATCTCTGACTGTCTTTTACCTTATGATCGATCTTTGCCTCTGAGGTCAGCTGGTAAAAGGGATGCTGACTGTGAGCTAAATCTGGAATGTATCATTTAGTTACTGTGCACTGCAGAGAACAGAGAATCTAGTAGAGAGCAGGTAGATTGGATGGGCCTCTCTTTGAACACGGTTATATATATATATATTCATTCATTATCTGAACCTGCTTTACGCTTTATCTTCACTAGGGTCGCTGAAGCCTATCCAAGCTACTTGTTCATACATTTCTGACACTGCCACAATTTTGTCTCATACCGTTTTTTGTCAATGGTGATCTGTGAACCTCCATAACTAAAGACTACCATTTTTACCCAAAACCACAAATATTCCTACCTTTTGCCATCTTTGGTCTATAGTTTCTGCAGCATTTAGTCACCAAATCAGCAGCCATTTACGTTCTTGAATATACTGTTACTGTACATAGTTACCAATCACTGATCACCTTTGTTTGCAAGATAACTCCTTGGCCTTTTTCAAAGGGTGTAGAAGCATCAGTGTGATGTCTTTATGCTTGCTCTACATTACTAATGGCTATTATATTTTCAGGGTTAGGGTTAGTGGTGTGGTGGTTTCTGTGTAGAAGTTGCATGTTCTCTACATGTCTGAGTGGGTTCTCTCGGGGTACTGCAGCTTCTTCCCACCATCCAAGGACATGCACCTTAATGGGTTGATTGGCCATATCTATATCACCAGTATGTGTCAATGATTGTTGGTCTGTCAGCCCTTTGACAAACTGGTGACAGATCCTGAATATACCATGCCTTCACTCAGTGGTAGCTGGCAAACAGTCGACCATCCTTGCAGCCCTCACAAGGACTACATGGTTCATGAAATGGATGTGTGGAATTGCATCTTCACAAAATAAACACACAAAAACTAGTAATGCAGTGAAATCATAAATAAACGTAAATTCATAGCAGTTTCACATGAGTGTTTTCAACTCATAAGTGTTAATCCTTCTCAGTGACATCCAGTGTTGTTTATGATATATCATGATATATATTTGATTCAAACCATTACTAGCCACTGGACATGTTTTGGGCAGCTCTTTTTGCTGTGAGTCACAAAGCTGCTGTAGTGTTTAAACACAAGTGTTTTCGACAGATGGAGCACAATAGGTTACAATAAACAAACGGGTGAAAATGCATTTGGCAGTAATTCCTTAGCCAATAGCGATCATTAAAAAAATACAGTGATCCAGCCAGATATTGATCCTGCAGATCAGCTCTGGGCGCTGAGCTTTTGGAGCTGCTCAGTACAACTGCACTACTCACTGAGCAACTCTGATGGAGCCCCCCCAAGGTAAAACACCATGATCAGGGTGTTTTGATTGTTGCTGTTTTCGAAGGATTCAAACGTGTGATCGAAAAACAAATGGTTTTATGTAAAAAAAAAAAAAAAGAAGAAAAAAAAGGCAATAGAGAAAAAAAAACAACAGGGAAATTGACATAATGTTCTGTTTACCTCTGGCACGACATTTGAAGTGGTAGTAGCCCATTCTCACTACAAAACATCAATATGAGTATGTGAAAGGGTTTAAAATGATTATTTACATAATTTTGCTGTTAATTAACAACCTCTTATAGTCCTATAAGTAAGTACAGGAAGAAAGGAAAAAGTTAACAAGGGCAGCTGACACTGAATGGAGAAAATCCTTAGAAAGAAGGGGATAGGCATGGATTTGACAGAATCCCAAACCCTATGAACTTAAAGGTTTTGCATATGTTTTTATTGTGATCTAATGAATACTGAATGTCCCAATCACTTGACCTTTGTTTAGTTCCTATTGTAAAATTAATGAAAATGCACACACACA
>JAQQZY010000008.1:1792201-1804466 GCA_030068375.1 Ostorhinchus rueppellii
ATTTATTATAAGACAATCAGACCTTTTCAGCTCTCAGGGGCCACATAAAATGACGTGGTGGGCCGGATTTGGCCCCCGGGCCTTGAGTTTGACACATGTGATCTACATCACAGCAGATGTTGTCCTTATTGATGCAATGCGGAAAATATTGTGTTGCACATTGAAGCCATCCTCTGCAGGAGGTTACTATGAAATCTGTTAACACATCTGCAGGCAGCGGCTAAATCACTGCTTCTCAACCTTGGGGTCGCAACCACATTTAGGGTCACCTGGAATTCAAACCTGATTGCCTGAAATTCCTAGTAATTGATAAAAATAAGTCATTCATTCATTTTCTGAACCCACTTTATCCTCACTAGGGTCACTAGAGCCTGTCCCAGCTACTAATGGGCAAAGGTGGGGTACACCCTGGACATGTCACCAGTTCATCACAGGACTGACATATAGACAAACAATCACTCTCACATTCACACCTATGGGCAATTTAGATCAACCCATTAACCTATCAGTGCATGTCTTTGGATGGTGGGAGCAAGTAAGTACTGTAAGAATATCTGGAGAGAACTCATCCAGATATTCGGAGAACATACAAACTCCACATAAAAAGGTCCCACGCCCATTGACTGCTGTTGGAATCACACCTTGGACATTCTTGCTGCACCCCCGTGTCGCCCTTTTACTGATAAAATATATTTGTAATGATTTAATGTATATTTCATTTCAAGCAGCATTGGGCGTGACCTTGAACCGCCTCCCATGCCATTAACTGTTCCCCATCACGCTACACCCCTATTTTTTTTGGGCAGTATATATATATATATATATATATATATGTGTGTGTGTGTGTGTGTGTGTGTGTGTGTGTGTGTGTGTGTGTGTGTAAAAGTAGAGATGAAACCCTTGATTAATTTACTGATTGAGCCACTTTGTTGATTACTTCGGTCATTTTTCATGTAAAAATGACAAAATTTAATGTAACTTTACCTTTAACTGTTGCACTGATACCACAAACTTGCACATCCCACTACATTTTTTATCATCAGTTAAATTTGTTTTAAAGTTGTGTCTCGACTTCTCTGTTCCAGGCCTGAGCCGAAGAAGTAACAAATGGAGAATCATCTGGGATCTGAACTCAGAACCTCTCACAATCAAAGCAAGAATCATATAATACAGAAATCTAAAAAAATGAAATTATTCCAGAAAAATCTGTATTGTGGTTCTGTAGCTAACAAAGAAACATAAACTTTATGGTTCAGGAAAATAAACACGTAGCCTACAAGAAAAATACATTTTTATACAGCAGGCAAAGACTCAAACCTTTAAAACAGTAGTTACCTCCACCAAGGTGGTTATGTTTTTGCCGGCGTTTAAGTGTGTGTGTGTGTGTGTGTGTGTGTGTGTGTGTGTGTGTGTGTGTGTGTGTGTCTGTTTGTTAGCAACTTTACAGAAAAACTGCTGGACGGATTTCCTTGAAATTTTCACCAGTAATAGAGAATCACCCGAGGATGTTCCCATTAACTTTTGGTGACGATCTGGATAACAGTATACCTTGGCGGAGGTTTTTGTTCACTGAGCACTCTTGTTCAATAACCAGTTGTTGATGTCAGAGTAACTGTGGCCACTGTTTTTATACAGTTTTTAACAAAAAATATGTTGTCTATGTTTCTGCAAGTATTATATTGCATATTTTCATCATAAATACTTTAGATTATACTGCAGTCACTCACTCTCAAGTCTTTATTTATGAAAAAAGACCTGTTTTCAGGAAATACTTTTTATTCAGATTGTCTTCTGTAGCCATTGCCAGTTCTACTGTACAAGCAACTTGTTTAGGAAGATGGGATAGGGAGTGCACGGCCTGTTACTGCAAATTTTTGTGCATTAAAGATACTTGTGTGAACTTCACATTTACATGAAATAACAAAGAGATTTTAAATTCTTCATAACATGTAGGGTATTTTACCTCTGTGAGAGAAGCCCATGGGCTTAATATTGTGGATAAAAATAAAAAACTTTAATAGGTCTGGATGTAATTAGATCGTTAAAATTAGATCATACATCTCCACTTTCATTTAGAGCCGTAAAGGAAGTTGTTGAATTATTGAGGACAATTGTGGAAGTAAAAAGAAAATCTATCATACAGTCTAAGTTTCAGTTGGGTTCTCCTTAAGATTAACCAATTGTAATTCTTCAATGACCTCATTTTTGATAAAATGAATACAATCTCTAAAATAAATACATGATTTAGCCAAAGTGCCAGGGTTAAATTATAACACTAAAATCATTATATCATTATATCAAACATTATATCTAAAACAGAGGTGCATAGTTTTGAAGAGAGTGTGCTGCAAACAGAGGCTTGATAATTGAAGAAAAGGCACAGACACATTTGTGAATTGTCCAGATGGATCACATTACTCTACAGGTCTTTCTGTCAGACTTCCATTTCATCATCTACTAGCTTTTTACAATAACCTCTCTCTCTCTTTCTCTCTCTCTCTCTCTCTTTCTTTATATATATATATATATATATATATATATATAAACACGTGTGTGTGTATTTCTGAGTGAGCTGCCTCATCACATAAAAGATTCTTGAATAAAAGATTTTTAGGAAGGAGGTGGTAACTAGAGACTAAGTGTTGGCACATTCAGCACATAGTGATATTGACCAAAAAAAAAAAAAAAAAAGCAGTTTCAAAAACCTAGTAAATAATATAAAGTACAACAGATATTCTGGCCTCTGGCAGAAGTTTTATCCTATCAACTTAGCGTGAATATTCATTTGTGTACAAATTTTTACATGTCAGGTGAGTTGAATCGTTACACTCCACTTTCCCCATGCTTGTCCATTGAAACCAACCTCAACATTTAGAGTCAGTGAAAAACTGGTGTTGTTGCATTAACCAGGGGCCACAGTGGATATATTAAAAGTTTTTGCCTCATGGGTTGAGATCCAAGAATTCCTCTATTTTCTTGGTTCTGGGGGAAAGTTTTCCTTGGCTCAAACTGAAAATACAAAAACACGCAACATAATTTCCATCAATTTGAGATGTTTGAGAGACATGTTGAGTCCCGTCCCCCCCCTTTTTTAAGCTTCTTTAAGCAATATTATGTGCAAAAGACTGTTCTGCAGTCAGTATTAGTACCAAGGCAACAGCCTTTACAATTGTAGGACTTCACCAGGTGACAGGTGGCAATTATCATTCAGTTCTTGTAATTAATCTCACGTACAGCAGCAGCTAATGTTTGAATAGCTTGAATTCAACACCAGGGAACTAGAATTTCATAATTCCTGGGGGGGGGGGGGTGTCTACTATTTTTTTTTCGCTGTGCCTTTGTGCATCATTTATTTGCAGCAGCCTGCCTCTTCATCATAACCATTGTATAAAATCAACCCAGTCACAGGCAAAAATGTTGCCATTGTATGTTTCTGCAAAACATGGACATCAACCAAACATTCACATCATTTCAAGATATCTACATATGCCTTGATATGAAGCTGAAAATCCACACTTCAATCACATCTTGATTGCTTCATTACACATCAGTATTACAACATTGAAACATCACAAATGTTGTGTCTACGTCCAACTGGGCCACAGCCACCACATTGATGTGTTTTTACCCCTTTTTTGCTTGAATCAGAGTTTAGAAAGTGATTTGAGTGGACATCAAACATAGTACCTATTAGTTTAAGACTTGTCTTTGGACTAAAGGGATAAAAATGCTTTAGTTAAGGTCAGGAAATTATGGAACCCATCAAGTCCTAGATTCTAAGATATTTTGAATCTTGTTCACAAATAAAATATTGCAAATAACTGCATACAAAACTTTTATTTTGTGAACAAGTTATTACCTGATGTGTGCTTTTACTACTGTAAACAGCCTCTACTACAAAACATCCAAACAGTCTTACAGATGACCAAACTCTGTTGATTTTTAGTGAGAACAAGTCAGGCTCTGGCCACTGGCAGTTTCACCAACATGTATGGAAGTCGTGTTTATTACAAGGAAAATAAAAACATATTTATTGTAGATATTGGCCTCACTCTTGCTATACAGAAATGGGAATGAAAAGGATATAAGGAAAACAATCATGTTCCTTTAGTGGGATATGATGCAAATTGTGTTTACTTCGGAATTCTATCTTAGTAATACCTGAGTTATCTTATTTAGCCAAAGTCAGCTGTTCTTAAAATGAGATTACTTTGCTGACAAAAATAATTCATTTTTTAAGCATAAAATAAAGACAAAAAGATGTTAATGTTTTTTTCTTCTTTTTTTTTCTTTTTTTTAACTTTATATAAAATTCACATTCTTATAAAGCTACTCGACTAAAGTTACTAGAGGTAATATTTTTGTAGTCACTGGACATAAATTCCACACTACTTGTTCAGCATGGTGTAATTCAAAGGGTCTGAAAGCAAACTTGTTGCCCATGACTGAAGACGACAGGTTGGTGATACAGTGAAAGGGGAACTTATGGGGAACCGTGAAGGAAAGTGTTAGAGCTCATGGATGTCTCATATGAACTCTCTTCAAACACCAAATGTAGAGCTGCAAGAGGAGGATGTCTAAATTCTACTGTTTTTTTTTCTCTGTTTTTTGCCTGTTCCTGATTTCTGTCTACTCCACCTTTAAATTGCAACAACAAATAAATACATTTTTCGAGATGTTAATATTAACCCTATTTTTCACTAAATAACATTCACAGTATACATGGTTTGCAGAAATGTATGATGCCAATATTTTATTATGGTGACTGGGTTGACAAATTTGGAGCAGTAAACAGTCTGACAGCCTGGTAGTTAGAGCCACAGATGCCTAGATAGGCTTTTAGTCTCTGCAGCACCACTGTTTGGCAGATGAACAGCTTTACACATCATTATCTGGCTTCTCCACCAGTTTCAGAGCCTCGTGCATGCCAGCTGCAGACAGCTTCCGATTGATGTTCCTGTAGCGGCACCGCAGGAGGTTACTGTAGGTGGTCCTCAGATCACGGTTGAAAAAAGCATAAATGAAGGGATTAATAAGTGAGTTGGCATAGCCCAGCCACAGCAGAGTTCTTTCCAGCCAGAGTGGAACACAGCTGCACTCGATGCCACATACAAACGGCCTCGCAGTGGACACCAAGAAGAATGGCAGCCAGCAGAAACTGAAGGCACCAACCACGATGCCCAGCGTGGCTGCTGCCTTCTGCTCCCGTTTAAAGATGGACTGATTTTTCCTCTTCCGGCGCTGGTGGTGCTCGCCACTCTTAAGGAGGCGGGATACACGTGTGCTGCACTCCTCCTCCACCTCACGCTGGAGCTTCAATGCTGCAGACACACAGTCCAAGCTCCCCTCATCCTCTTCCTCCTGGTCTGCCTCGGTCCCCTCCACACTTCCAGTCTCTCCAGACTCTACTGGCCTATGAGCCTCATGTGTGGCTCTCCCCCCTCGAGGAGCCACCCCTGCAACCTGCTCCCCCTCTCTGGGGAAGCCAGTTATGGTGTGTTTTGCAGCACTGAGCTTGGCTGCTCTGTAGATTCTATAGTACATGAACAACATCACTGACATGGGGATGTAGAAGGCCACAGCTGTTGAGTAAACTGTGTAGCCAAAGTCCTGACTGATGAGGCACACTCTGCCATCGTTGACATTCTGCGCCCAACCAAACAAAGGGGGGAGGGTGATGGAGGCAGAGAGGAGCCACACTGATAGGATCATCTTGGCCATGCAGCAACCGTTTTGACGGACAGGATAAGTCAGGGGTTTTGTGATACCCAAATACCTGCAGAGAAAACATTCAAGTGAATGACTTCATAAGTAGGGGTGACCATATTCATTCTCAAGAACACTATGTCAATTTTACAAAAGATTTGTTGTGGACACTGCTTAATTTTGTATTGTAAGGCATCCTTGTACCTAAATGGCTGGTAATAAAGTTTCAGATTTCAAGGTAAATACACCCCTCTCTCTTGACTATGATGTGAAAACAAAAAGAAATGTTCAAAGTCTGTCATTAGTCAGAGTTTATTTTGTCAGTTCTTGGCTTTTTAATTATGGCATGGCACTCATAACACACATAATTGGTGACACTAATGAATCCTAACACTAGATATGTGGTACCTGCTATACAATGTAACAAAGGAAAAAAAGGGAAAGACTTTTATGAGCTACTGTAGACATATGGAGGACCAAATGGATGACCTACTCCCTCTGGTGATACAAACTACTTCACAATCACACAGTCATGAATATACTGTATTGCTGCAAGTAGATCCTCTTAAATCCACAACGTACGACACACTGCACCTTTAGGTTAATAATTTCCCAGAGAGATTCAATTTATTTTCAATTGTGAGTGCATGTTATACTATTCTTTATAAGTTCGGTTTTTTATATTATTATTATTATTAATGTCTGCTTTTTTAATGATAACATTAGCCTGCCCAGAGACTATAGGTGGACATTAGCACAAGTGCTACAACCTGCCACACTACATCTCTCCTGTTTAGGATTAATATGTATTGTGCATTGTCCCTGTCTAGATAAATAAATAAAATACAAATTCAAATGTTCAGACAGATCATTTCCAATACACAGCTTTGTTCACATAAAAGCCAAAAACTTGCCTCACTGATCATTTTTTGTCCTACACAGAATCATCTATCATCTTTATGCCAGATTTAGCCATGCACAAATGATGTTCTTCTGACCCTCGGCAAGGTGCCTTTGAGCAAGGTTCTTAACCACAGTCTGTGATGTCCATATGCAGCCCCCAGGTGAGAAGATGTTTTTTTTTTTTTTTTTTTTTAAAGGAAGCTCAGCACTCAGGTCATATGTGACCTGCAAAACCTCCCGTATAAAGTAAAGCTCAGGCCTACATGTAGGAAGCTTAACCACAGAACACAGAAGGAAAAAAAATTTTTTTGAGTTCATCAAAATATTGTAAAAGCAAGGCATATGAATACTAGATTTCACCTGCGGACATAACATATACGGGTGTGAATAGCTATGATGGAAGAATTGTTTAATCATTTTTAATGCAATTACAGTTAGTTCCACATATAATGAGAAAAAAATCGAGTCATTCCGGTTTGAACTGTTGGTTATTTTTTGTCCGCCCTCCTCCAAACCCTTTTTCGACAGAAAGGGACCTATTGACACAGTGAACAGGGAGCTACAAAGGTCAGTGTGATTTCAAAGTACTTTGAACGAGACCCTCAACCATATTTAGAATCTGCTCTCTGACCTCGAGCACATCTCTTGCATCCCTGTGCCGAAGGACAGACAACATGGCATATGAGGCTGCGTAAAAAGAATATTGGTAATAATGTCGAGTGGAAAACTGAAAAAGTTTGTCAACTTCTGATCACCTCCAAACGCGGAGATTCATAATGTGGATGTAAATGTAAGTATGTGGAGCTCCAAAAATTGCGGTGCTTAAGACAATACTTTGGAACTCAGGATTCTGATACTGATTTTATTTACTTGGAGTAAACCTGTTCTACAGTGTTCGAAAATAAAACTCATATTTTATGCAGTAAAAGAAGTGGTCTTACCTGTCAATACTGATTACACATAGCGTCATTATAGACGCGGTGCAGCACATCACATCCATGGCGATAAAAACGTTACAGAAGAACTGTCCGAATATCCACTGACCGCCGATCAGGTCTGTGATGCTGACGAACGGCATCACGGCAAGAGCCACCGAAAGGTCCGCTACAGCCAGGGAAACGATCAAATAGTTGGATGGCTGGCGCAGCTTCTTGACGAAGCACACAGAGATGACCACCAGTAGGTTCCCACAAATGGTAGACAGCGTGAGCATAGTGAGGACACCGCCGATCAGGACCTTCTCCACGCGGCCGTAGCTCAGGATCTGCTCGCCACACCGGGTCCCGTTCGTCTCCATGACCATCGGCTGACTGGAGGTGGATGGAGAAGTTGCTGCCGCCGCCGCTGCTGCAGCCTCTGCGGCGTCCTGCGCAATCTTCAGCAGCCTGGGCACAAGAGCCTCCGAGATCATCATGTTGGTGGAGCCCCCGGGATCTCCGCCACCGGCTCTGTCCTCTATCATGAACGACGACCTCATGTTGCCGCTGCCGAAGGTTCCGTTATCCGCTCTCACGACAACCATTCTGCAGCCTTCTGTGCCGTTTTATCCATGGATTTGGAGACCCCTCCGCTGGTGACATAGACGCACGTGCCAGTGTTAGTGTGAGCAATGAGTAATTCCCTTCCTCAGCCCCCTCAGGATAAACTACATTGACATGCTTTCCATCCCTTCATAAAGCATCGGCGCCTTAATTCTTCTATTTACAGCCACACTCCTCATTACGCACGTGGCGCACCGCAGGCAAATTCCCCAAATATCTGACCTATAAAATAAGATTTTATTCCTTGTCTTCTCAATCCATCTTATCCACGATCACACCTGTCCGTCTGATGTGCAGAAAGAAACTTAAAAAGCCGCAGTGCGCGCATATGCATCACAAAAATTGACGCATGACGTCAAAGGCATGTTGGGTATCCCACAGGCTGCAGAATACTAAACATACTAGCGTGCGCGCAACGTGCCACCCTGAAATTGTCAGTTGTAATGTTTGCAACTCAGTATGGTGAAAATGTATCAACAAGTAATGTGTGTGCGTATGATCGTGCGTAATGGTGCTCAGGACAAATAAAGTTGTATCGATTCCAGTGTGTTTTGGTATCGGGTGTTTAATGAAACATTCCCATCTATGCACATCCAGACACAGAGGAGGAAGATGAAGGCTCTGATTAGACAGGGTGTGAAGGTACTATAATGCATGATGTGAAAGTACTGTTCTAAAAAAAAGAAAAGAAAGAATACGTGCAAAAACCAAGTGAAGACCACTCGCACTATTTGGGGATTATAACTGTCAAGTCTCATAAACCACTTAGCTCTTTCTTTCTTTCTTTCTTTCTTTCTTTCTTTCTTTCTTTCTTTCTTTCTTTCTTTCTTTCTTTCTTTCTTTCTTTCGCTTTAATCACAACGCTTTCCAATTTAACTTTTATACAACCCTTGACAGTATGTATTTAATTCTGAGCCACAGATATAAGATTTATTTAGATATACACAACCTGCCATCTGGCATCCATTAACAGGCCACTGATGAATCTTCAAGAGAGCAGGCAGGGAGTATTGTTTTACATGTTTAAAACACCCCTTTAGAGACAACAAAATCTATTACCACAGCAGGACACAGGGTTAAAAAAAAATGAAAGTGTCTGGGGTTTAGTATCATTCAGTAATAACTGGTAACTAAATGACAAACAAAATAACTGTAAACAAATCTTTTTCTTTAAAGCCATTGTAAGAAATATTGGGACCCTTGAGTATTTGTTTTCTGCATTTACATCAAGTTGTTCCAGTTGTGAAGTGTTTTTATTATTATTATTATTATTATTATTATTAATAATAATAATAATAATAATAATAATAATAATAATAAAGTTTGAAGCTATATTTCACCTTTGTCCCATCATGTTGAAGGTTGATTTAATTCAATAAACGTATTAAACAATATTTTGTGACCGTGCAAGTGCAGATGTTGCCTGTGACCTCTACAGTATAAGGTCATGATGCTTTAAAATGACATATTGTCTGTCTGAGTAGAGGATGTGCTGATTACCCTGAGTTTCAGTCATTTTGTTCTTTACATTTTGCACCAAGCCATTAAATAATGAGCATCAGAAACAAAAGACACAAACCGCCTCACTTCATATCTAAACATTGTGAGAAGTCCGTTTCTGGGAAGGAAAATAGAAATCAAAAGTGCTCCCACTGCCATTTCATCATTTTCTATCCTAAGCCCAGTTATTGCATGATATGTCCATACAGAGGGATGGTACTAATGCTGGGGCTGGTCTTGAGCAGCAGTACCACCAAGTGACAAAATGCATTTACTGCATGTTACATTTGTGAAGTAACACCATGGGAATTCAAATGTTTAGGAATACTTTTTCCTGAGTTTTCCAGACATATAGACAATTGCATTTTCCTTGTATTTTCAAAGTGAAAACTCATTGAGATTAACACAATGATATCTGACAAAATGACATGGGAAAGGTTTGTTCTACATATCAAACTATTGAGTAAAGTTAATGACAAGGCAATGACAAGTAAAATCTGATGGTCTAGTGTGCAGTTCACCTTCACACATTGGTAGCCAGGACAGGCCCTCAGCAGTTCAGAAAGGAATGAGTGAACGAATGCATATCTGAAGTTGAACAGTGATTTAGAAACAATTATAATTCCCTGGACACAATGTCAAAAGGTCACACAGAAAAGCTATAATATTGAATTTTGACACAAAATTACAGGTGGTTTGATAATCGCCTCCCAAGCTACAGTTCTCATTCTGGGACCTTTTTGACCTTCCATGTACCATGTGTAGAGCCTAAGGCAGAGAAGAAGAAAGCAAGACACCCAACCCCCACCAACCAACCTCCTCTTATGGAACAGAGAAGAGCAGGCCTCAGTGACAATTATATGACATTTATGAAACTAGACAAAGCATGAAAAGGAGGAGCTGGGATGGTGGATGCAAATACAAATTGGAAAAGACAACGTGTTCCAGTAGAGCCCCAGCAGAGATAG
Organism: Ostorhinchus rueppellii; assembly: GCA_030068375.1. Lineage (NCBI taxonomy): Eukaryota > Metazoa > Chordata > Actinopteri > Kurtiformes > Apogonidae > Ostorhinchus > Ostorhinchus rueppellii. The sequence continues at coordinate 1,802,820 of JAQQZY010000008.1, forward strand.
GAAGTAACTGTTCAAATACTTTACTAGGGTCTAAGTTTTTCTTTTCACTCCCCACCTTTAACTACAGGTTTATGTACTATTTGTTCTACATTTTCACATTTGTGAACAAGATGACGGCAACATAATATGATTTTTTTTTTTAAAAAGGCCACAAATGATGAACAAGATAAAAATCATGTTAAAATATGGCACAAGACAAAAATGACATAACGGTAGAAAAAAGACCAAACAATGTAAATGCAAAATAGAGGTAAAGAAACAAATTCAGCAAGATGAAAATGGTGTAAAAGAAGAAACATCATGTCAAAAATGTCAATCACATAAACAATTAATCAAAATCAGTACAATGAGAGCAGTGCAGGACCATTTACAAAATCAATGAAAACATTACAAAGATAATGGTGTATATTTTAATATGCACTGCAAAAAGATCTCATCACCTGGATGGTGATTTTTTTTTTTTTTAAACACAATCAGATTAGATTCATTGGATAATTACTGAAGTGATTAATATTCAATCTGCAACAAGTTCTTTAATCTTAACTGATGCAGTAAGTAGCTTCTCATTTCTTAAATAACCATCAGTTTGCTGGAGCACTGTTACTAACGGCGTTACTTTTTTCAGGGTTGGGCAATCTAACTAATTACTTTATCTTACGTTATAACACCGTTTCCGTCACCAACACGCTGTTACTGCACGTTACTGAAGCTACTAATTCGAGCTGTCATCCGACTTGGCTCACACAGACACAAGAGCTGCATGAGTTTTTTTCTCCTTTTGGTAAGGGGGGAGGGGTGAGAGAAGAGCCTGAAATGATGACTGGCTAAGGTAGAGTAAGATTTCATGTTAAACCAACCAGAGACATCAGGTTAGCAGGTGTTTACACACAAACCCACCACAGAGCAGCAGCACACGAGTCGACTTGGCTGCGTATCCAATATGTAAACCAGCTGGCTTGGTGCGAGCCAGTATTCCAATGCGGCACATTTATTTCTGTGTCGTCTGCTCAGAGAGTTGCTGAAAACTCGCTCGTTGCGTGTTTTCCCGTCTGAATTTTTACATCGGCCGCCTAAGACTGAATGTCCAAGACCGATCATGTTGTAGTTTGGGGCTGTCATCATTTGTCATCATTAATGTACCGCTGTATTTACTGTCTTCCATATCTGTGTTTTGTGTCACAGAGGAAACGGACCAATCATACCAACCAAACCACCTCCCCCATGATTGGTTTGATCCACACTGTGCAGCCGGTTCACTCCAGTTTCTTCAGGTTCAGAAGAGTAACTGTTCGTTGCTGGTGTGTTGAAAGTTCCAGCATTTTACAAGTCTAGGAGTGCATCCATTATCTAAACCACTCATAACTCATCACTCATCTTTCATCGCTAATCAGTCATCAATGTTCAACCATCAATGTATGTAACGATTAAGGAAATCAAGGACAACTGAAGAATAAACCAATATAAATAACTTCCGTGATCTGATCATCACTTAATGGTGGATTGCATCAAAGAGAACCTTCAATAATTGAAATAAACATAGAAACTTTTTTTCATGAGCAACTTCCGGGCTCTCCGGAGGGCTCACCACCCACCAAGGGTTTCATAGGGGCCGGGTGCAATGTGTTTTGGGTGACAGTCGAAGGCAGG
>JAQQZY010000008.1:1812363-1823329 GCA_030068375.1 Ostorhinchus rueppellii
TGGCTAAGAGAGGTCATAGAAACTCATTTTAAGGATCAGAAACCCCGAAAAGTGTAAATTTTATGCCATGGCACCTTGAAAAAAAATATATGATCAGCGTAATTAATTATGCTGATCATATATTTTTTTTCTATTTCTGTATTTTATTCTGTAATTGTTTATTTATTTTTCTGTACAGCACTTTGGTCCATTGTGTTTTTTTTTAAGTGCTTTACAAATAAAGCTGGATTGGAAGACTCTTCACCCACCTTTCCTCCAATGCTGCTACTCACTCTGGTGTATGAATGTGTGTGAATGTTTGGTGGTCAGAGGGTTTGTTGGTGCGGATTGACAGTAATGCTTTTGTCAGCCTGTCCCAGGGCAGCTGTGGCTACAAATGTAGCTTATCACCAGAGTGTGAATATGTGAGTGAATGAATAATGGATCCAATGTGCATGCTTTGAGTATGCATTAATAGCAAAACACTATATAAATCTAATTCATTTTTTTTGTGAAAACACACCCTCCGTTTCACTAAAGAACCTGAAAAAAGTAAGATTCTTTTACTTATGTTTGTTTATGGAACTTCCAGAGCTTCATAGATTAACTGAATGATACTCATTGTGTTGTTGTTGGACAGGCTTTGTTTAATCTGATTAATTGGAAAAGAGTGGGCTTGTCATTTGGAGCCATTGAAGAGACCACATCTAATATGGACTATTTCACACAGAAACTGAACTGAGTGTCTGGCTTATGGACTATTATGAGGCAAATAGGGTGTTTATAAACAGCAAATTATACAAACTATTCTATGAGAATCTCAGAAAAAAATATGACACAGGACATTTCAGCAGAATATTGAAAGATACTGAAAGGAAATATGCAAGAAATCCATATCACCTCATCCTTATGCAGAAATAACAACTGAACATGATGCCAAAGCAAATCTGATCCATCCTAGTCTGTTCTTTTATTCTATTGATTGAATTTTTCCAGATTTGTATAAATGACGTAAACTCCCATCTCTGTGTTTAAGGGGAAAGGGAATTGTTAGCAGCTCAGTCTATTTTTAAAGGTGATGCTGCACTTTGTCCCAGTACACGTGAAGGCCTCATCTCATCCTGTAATCTTATTAATTATTCAGAGAGGCTGAGATGAGTGGTCTTACATGTGCAAACAAGCACTCACAGACCTCAAAATCTGCTGCTTTGAGTGGACTGTGAGAAGAAGGGCTGAAGAAATAAACATGTTAGTCCTGCAGTTGGAAGACTGAAGGGTCAGGATCACACAAAATGAAAGGTTCAATATGAATGATTTATACACGCTTGTGTACTAATGTTTATTGACTCCCTTACTACAGCAGCTGTCTTTTGATTACTTGTAACTAGGGATGCAAATTATCAATTCATTAGTCATTGGTTGGTTGGCCTTATTGATCTATTACTCATTAATTGATAAATGTGGAACCTGAATTTCTCTTTAAATAGGGTCTATAAGAATAAAAGCTAAATATTGTTTATATACTTCATGAAAAAAGCTGATCATATTCCTTAATGATTAATTTATTTTACCATTGGATACAATAAAGGCAGTGATATTTATGGAGTAGAACTAAATAAATTCTGCAGAGAAATTCAACAAAATAAACAGATCTGAAGAGGGGCAGTTTAGAAGAAATGGGCATTTCTGACTTTGCATCATTACCTGACACAATGGGGTGAGATTTCTGTGGAGATGTGTGTATTGGATATGTTCTCACGTTTCCTGCAGATGTTGCATTCACAATGCGAACACTGCAGCCCATGCTCAAGTACAATTGGGTGCTACAAGGCCAAACCAGTAGGTTGGGGTGTGGAAGGAATTCTGTCACTATCCTACAAATGCAGTAGTCTAAAGAAGACAAACCCTTACCTGTTTGAGGAAAAGAGAAGAAGAGCGACCTTCGTTGTCCCTGATATATCATTGAGTGATTCGGTTGATAAGGCGACCTTGTGCTGCGTGGATCCAAGGCTTTATTGTCTTGTGGTGCTTAATCAACTTCCATTGTCGTTATGGTTATTCGGTCACTTTTGTACTCGGGCATGGATCGTATTCACACAACAACGTACCATGCCAGAGTCAGAGCAGTCCAGACTCAGGACTACCTTCTCAACTGGACTCGGGCACGGTACTCGAGCACGGAACAGTTGCATTCACATGGATAAAACTGAACGAACTTTGGGGTCAAACAGAGTTGGATACAGACTTGAGTACATTGTGTGAAAACGCCCTAAAGTGATTCTACCTCATCAGTGCCATGACCTGGTTTGATAACCGGTTCTCCCAACCACAGCATTATTCATCTTTTGCAATAAAGCCTAAACTGAGGAGTCGCACCCCTTACTGTCGACACCTCTAATCCCACCTTGGAAAAGGGTAATTAATTAATTCATTCATTCATTCATCAAGCAAATTATTATCGACAATTAATTAATAGTTGATTAATTATTTACATCCCTATTTCTAACAACATTTATGACATACCATCGTGAAAGTTGTTGTTTTTTTTTGTAAATCCCTGTGCTCTCTTCCAAGATGCTTCGTTTATCAATGTCAATACTAGCTACCACTGACACATTATAGTAGAAATGAACACGTACTTGTCTATTGGCCTCTATAGTGAAATGGCCCGTTTTTGACAACGTTACTTGTTATATTATTTGTTATACTCCTTGTTCTATCAGAACTTGCTGCTGGTGCTTTGACAGCTTGTTTCCAAGTTGGACTTTTGCTTCTGTTTGTTGAGTTACACATTTTTCAGAAAAGATATACGGTAGTTACAGTTAAACATTATTTCAACAGCACTGTCAATGGATTTGCCATGTATAACGAGTATATTGTTCACATTTATCAAGAAGGTGAAATCATTTAGTAACATAATTTAATGTCTCCCAGGGGTTTCATTAAGTTTTTTTCTGCTTTTGTATAACAGTTAAATATTGAACAGATGGCTATTGGGTGCTTTCACACCAACACCATTTAGTCTGCTTAACGCGAACTGGAGTCCGGAACACCAACAAGTTCGGTTTGTTTGGCCTGGTGTGAAAGTGGAACTCAGTGCAACTGACACAACTCAATGAAGCATTCCACAATATCTACCAGTAGTTTCAAAATTAAAGTGGATGCTTTTTTTTTTTTTCTCCCCACAGTGAAACTTTCATGTTTTCCTGACTACAGCAGCCTATGTTAAGATTTGAAACTTAATACGTTTCTAGCCAGGGCATTATAACATTTTTGTATTTAATAGCAATAATTTGCCAAGTTACACATTTTAAGGTGTTGAAGATACAGAAGAAAAGGCCTTAAAGCTATACCTACTGATCTGGCAAGTCGCATAGCACAACCTGCCTCCCTTCAAAGCCCCACCTGCTTCCCCCCTGCCTGAGCTCTGATGCTCTCCTCCTCACCTAACACATGCGGTGAGAAGTGGAGGTAGAGGTGGAATTGCAGTCCTCTCCAGCGTGGCTGCAGACCCTTCCCTCAGCAATCAGACACATCATCATCATCATCCACCTGCTGCTCCTTTATCATTCGGAGGGCCTGTATTCAAGGGTCTGGTCTGTGGATCCTTGTGTTCACTACACCTCATCATCTACAATAAAGGCTTTCACAGTCAGGGGGACTGTCATACTGTGTGCAAGTGGACTCCATGCACTGTCTGTGGACATTTGAGGTTTCATAGTCAATACCTTTATCATCCTACAACATCCTACACTGTGTGACATCAAGTATGTGTACACAGAGTCCATGCGGTCGTAAAAGTTGAGCTTTGCGTGGATGTGTCTGTAGAGTGAACTTTGCCTGACTCCCGGACACCATCATCACCATCCTCACCATCCTTCATTCACCAGACTCTGACTGCTGCAATTGGGTTTTTCTGTTTGTTCCCCTTGGTTGTTGTTTCTATTAAGAAATCCATTTTTTCCCTTCAGCACTGTGCATTGAGTTCTATCCATTCACAGGAGCAGTGCGAGTGGAACGTCAGATTCAGACACACTGGCATCTGATGTGGGACTGTGTTAATGGTTGACTAACAGACAGGAAGCTTGGCCATTTGTTTTATTCAGACCGAATAAAGTGATTGGTCAGACTGTTATCAGAAATATGAGAATTAAACATTTTTGAGTTTCAAAACCTTGTGGATTTCTTTTATATTTTAGTTTGCCACACGCTTAGTAGGAGCATTTTAAGATTTCAAAAGAAAAGTGTAAAAATGCCACATCATACATTATAGCTTTAATTAAAACCAGAAAACAAATTCTGCCCTGGGAAGTAGCTAGTAGAAGTAATTGAAAGTGTCAAATTTAATTCCGTTTATTTGCAAATCTGCAGTCTGACCAGTAAGTATCTGTCCTCATTCTCTCCAAACATGAACAAACATGAATCTAATGCTCAGGATCTTCTTTGAGTCTGTCATAGCCAGTGCTATCCTTTATGCCATTGCGTGCTGAGGCAGCAGGCTGAGGGTTTCCGATGCCAGTACACTCTAGAAGCTGAAGCTGATCTGCAAGGCCAGTAACATCGCTGCAATGGAGCTGCACTTTCTAACTCTTCTGATTCTGAAATGCCATACTTCCACACTATTTAAATCACAGAGCAGGAGTGATGGGTTGTCCTGCGCCTTCACTTTCCTCAGTAGCAGCAGCTGATGTTTGGTGTCCATTAACAGCTCATAAAAACCTGGTCAACATGTTGTGTTAATAGCCCTGTCTCACCAGGGCTTGCCATCTGGTGTGTGTTTCTGTGTCAGGTCATCACTCAGGGTGTCCGGAGCGGCTGTTGGCTCATCTGACAGACTTAACATGTTATTGCATTACCCTTGAAATTAGTGGCCAAAATCTTCCCAATTAGGACTTTTTTTTTTTTTAACAATGGAGCTGAATACTTTATACTGGCAACATCATTAATAATACTAATGTTGGAAGGTCCCTAGTTCAGTCAGACATGTCTTCTACTCTTGTATCATATTTAGAATTATGAAGTATTGGCCAAATGTGGCTTATGAGGTCACAGCAACTCTGACCATTGACCATCAGAGTCTTTTACGTTCATCTTTTAGACCATTTAGTTCATGCTAAGGCACAAGGTCCTTGGCCCCAAAATGAAACCAATGGGGAAGACTTTTAAGGTTTTCAACTGACAATCACTGGCTTCCATAGACTGGCACTGAAATTCTTTTGAAAAATAAGATGTCAGAATTTAAAGTTTTTCGAGGAGAAATTTGTACCTCATTTGTTTCATTTTGGATCTCAAGTAAATGTTCTGATGGTCCACCTTTTTTTCCCCATTTTTTTTCCCCTTCATTAATAAGACTTTGACAAAAATAGAGGGGTTTGTTGTCTGCTGTATTGGCCTTTGATTGACAGGTCTTTGTGACTGCTCTTTTGTCTGCGGAGTTAATTGAGAAGGTTGTTGCTTAGATTTTATCGATACTACTACTACTATTACTGTTAGTACTGCTAATCGGTACAGTATTTTAACTCTATTCCTATTAGTTACTTTTTCAAGTTAGGGTTGCAGTTTAAATCGTATGTTTTGTTTACTCATTTATAGCATAGGCCTATGTGATTAATATTCTTAGCAGTGAAGTGCAAGAACATAGTTTTGAACTGATCACTCATATATCATTTTGTTATGATCATAGTATAAAACGAATATACATTTTTCACTGAGAAAGAAAATTGTTTTTCATTCATCATATGCAAGTATGAGATTGAGTGCAGGACTTTAACATTATGCTGACAGTATGGTAGTTTGTCTGAAGCCTCCAGATCTCCATATCTTCCTGCTCTAAATCTGAGCGACAGATGTGGCTCTTACCATTTTAGATTACATTCCTGAATTTAATCATAGGGAAACAATGAGCTGGTCACTGGACACTTTTAATTATTAAGTCATGTTTATATTTGGGCCCCAGTTTGCTAACATAGTGGTACATGATCTAAACAGACCACACAGATGAACTGTGAGGTAAACATCATACTGTGCATTTCTCCACCTGTACTAGGCATGAACTTGCACAAGGTTTTCTGACACATTGCTCATGATTCGGACTGAAAAGGCAAAAGATCCATGTCATCAAGTGAAGTGTTCACTTTCTTGTGTGGAAACAGAGGTTATTCGCCTCAGACCCAAGACCAGGTGGCTCATCTGCAAAAATGCATCACAAACAAATGCCATAGTCAGAAAGGAAGGTAGTGAGAAATAATTGATTAACAAGTTCCATGTTTCTGTAATGCATAGGAGACCTTTTTTTTTTTTTTTTTTTTTAATTTTTAAATTTTTTGTCTCCAGTACCATTAGGAAAACTTTAAATGTCAGAGCTTAATAATACGCTAGTCTTGAATTATTTGGCCCTGGACCCCATCTCTATAAGCAGGACTTTTGAAGTTTTAGTTCATTTTTTCCTGACAAACAGTTAAACTGTAGTTGTGGTTAACTTGTTCCACTAACAAGACTGTAAAATGAATTTTTTGTCACTTTGCAGGTTGAAATTGACTCTTTTATCAAGTCAGCAAGTTAACACTTAGCCGTAGGACACCTCCGACTGCCTAGTTCCATCCCTTTTGCCCAAATATGGTCATTTACAAGTGCAAAACCCATGGTGATAGGTGATTTGCAAACTCGTACACAGTCTAAGGTTCACATCTACTAAGACGATCAGTGAAGTCATTCCTGAGATATTGTTTCAAACATAATGGAAGACTCCTGTAGTGTCGAACACACATTTTCAAAATTAACAGTTACTTTTGAAATTAATAGCATATTAAATGCTCTGAATGCAAATTTAAAAATACCACAAAAGGAAATAGGCATTCTTTGATATATAGAATAACCCATGAATAATAATTAATTAGGCACTTTTGCAGTAAATGAAACTGATTAACTGTGGAATTTAGAAATTATTAAATATCATTAATCAAAATTCACCACATTAAATTGAAGAACTAAGTAGACATAGATTAAATAAAAATTGATAATACTCATGTATTATCATTGTTCAAATTTCGAAGTTGACCTCAGAAACAGTGGAAAAAAGAAAAAAAAATGCATTATTAGTGAGGAACACAAAAGCAACACCTTTGCTCTGTGATTCTCAAGTCTGCGGTGTTTGCTTTGATCACCTACAGGTCTTTTTTTTCTGAATGCTTAATACAAACACTGACTCTTGAAGTGAGGCTCTGTGTGCTAACTTTTGCAAAAATCACCGAAAGGTCCTCAAGCCCATATTTGTTGGTCTGAGACTACTGTTTAGTTTATCAGGATACTGAGTGCTTTGAATAAAACATGAAAACTTGTGTGGAAAATATCTGCTTCTTTGATATCTGTCTAAAAAAATAGATTCAGCACAGTGGTTGTGTGACTTTGTTTGACATACTGATAAAACACCCCCTGCTTCTGTCTCTCCTCAGTCTTTTCACCATGGCAACCTGTGACGCCATGGAAACTTATCATCTGTCTCCTTGATAGTACAATGTCATCCTGTGATGCCCTGATGGGACTGTGTGTCACAACTGTCATTTTGTGAGTCAGAAATTGACACGTGTATCTATGTGTGGTTTGCCTTTAGGTGTGTATCGAGACGTATGAGTCCAGCTGTCACCAGCGCAGCATCAACACAGCTGTCAGAGCTACGCTCAGCCAGATACTGGGAGACCTGACACTACAGCTACGACACAGACAGGAGGTGGCACAAAAACTCACAGATCAGAGTATATGCAAAAATACAATCACATACATCTGTAAACAAATGCAGGGTAGCACCGGAGATGATAGTGGAACTTATTTCTGAAATTTGAGTCTGTAGATCTCATACTGATATTAATTTTGGAGGTAAATGTTTCTTAAGAGAGATGAAATCCAGAAGAAAGTTTGAGATTAACAGTTGAAGAACCCTGGGAATTTAGAGCATTCTCATCAAAAATGCCTGCACCAAGTTGCTGTCTTTTATTCACTGCTTGAAATCTCAGCAATAGCATGGGAACAATTTATTATTTCATAAGTTCAATCAGGCAGCCAATATTTTCATTTTTCTGTTTCTACAGTTTCAAGTTCAAAGCTCATCACAGGAGATTGGCAAGCTGATAAAATAAGATGAAAAAACACTAAAACAGTATGAGAATACATTTATACTGACACACACTAAAATAGTATAAGGATAAAAGACATGCATGCTAAAATCAAGTGCTGCTTTAAAACTGTATTTGCTACTACACAGCACAGACACACATGAGACACACCCGGTAAACAAGCCTCCTGTTGTGTTTTTTCCCCACAGGGAGCAGATGGAGATGAGGTGACTGCTCCACCACTGCAGAAAAGAGGTAACACTATCATTGCTCCTACCCACCCAAGTTGTTGCAGTATATCCTAACTCTTGTGACAGTTACAAACGACATTGTACAAAAGTGACATTCATACAGTCCTATAAACCGCAGCAACAACCAGTGTTCAATTGGTTGTATATGCATATAATGTAGTTCAGCATTTCAGTGTTTTTTTTTTTTTTAACCACACACCCTTTCAGGATGACTTTACAAAAAACTTTTGGGTTGAGACCTCATGTTGTTCTCAACTGGAGACGACAACCATTCCTTGTAAATGAAGACGATACATGAAGACAGACAATCTTAAGATGTAATAATACCACCAATTGTTAGGAGACATGAGCTCCATTGACATCCATTTACAAAAAATAGTTGTTGCATACACATTTTTCTGTTGTCCTGCATTGCATTTTTGTATCAAAATTCTGAAAGCTCAGTAATATTTTACTAGTCATTACAGTCTTGCTTTACTTGAACCAGAATCTAGTAGACTGCCTGTATTTTGGTACGTGTTTATTTATCTATTTTTAATTATTCGTGCTATAAGTCTTAGCTTATACAGGGTTTTGATATATTCTCCCTCATCTTTTTCAAATACCTAAATAACAAACGGCATAAAGAATCAGAAAGTAACATCAGTATTGGCATCACCTCAAGGCCAAAATGCAATTTTAAATCTCTATTGGTAGCAACCACAACATTTTGCAATTTATGCATCCCTATGTGTAACCTTTCTTAGTCAGCAGTGTCTACAGTGTGTCTGTGTTTTCAGTAAGTAGTAGTGTTAAGTTTTAGTTTTCAGTGGTTCTCCAACCCCTCCATACAGTGTGTAACTGTGGCTACAGCTACTTCTTTTATGCAATGTGTAGTCTGAATGTGGCCTACTGGCTAATATTTTCACAGTAGTCAATTTCAGACTTTCTACAACATGCCCTGTTAATCCTAGACTGATGTTTTAACCAAGTGTAACCAAAAAAACCCAAAAGATTAAGTCAGACAACATGACCTTTCCTCTTACTTCACTGTCTGCACAGAGACAACTTTCATCCATCTACTCATTTGTTGTCTGTCACAAACAAGTATGTAGGCTTTTTTTCTCCATTACTGTTTAGCACAAAGAGTTTTACAGCTGCTATAAAACCACTGTAATCACCAATCTGCAGGTCTGGGAGACTGCTTCTTTATCACCCAATAAATTGACACCCAGAAGTAATCAGCTGATATGGATGCAGAAAGCCACACTGAGCTTCTTTTGATTTGGTTTATTCAATGGAGAGAAATTAGATGTGAAGAATGGAGAGAAGTATAATGAGCCTTTTATCACTTCATGTACATAATGGATGCAGATCAAGTAGGTTGTGGTAAATCTACCTTGTTATTCTGTGTATTTGTAGATATTTCGCCCACTAGCCAAGCTCTGTGTGAAGATGTGGTGACAGTGCTGACGGTTTTCTGTGAAAAACTGGAGTCTGTGGACAGGTATCTCTGTACTTTCCAAGTGAATTATTGCTTTTCCTTGTCATATTTGCTATAACAAAATATTTTGAATTACCAGTATTTACCTTTGTGTACATTTTATTTTCAGTGATAACCAGCTCCTGCAGCTCCTGTATCTGGAGTGCATCCTCTCCATGCTCAGTAGCTGTCCACCCACAATGCATCTTTCCAGAGGTTTCACTGACCTTGTATGGTAAGGCTTAGGCGCTATAGTAAAGATGGTTTGGGAAAAATTAATTTCATATTTATTTCACTGTTTCTTTTTTATTCAGTAAAAATGACTGATTCTATATTATTGCATCCAGTAGGTCTACAGAAACAGCTAGAACAGAAATATCCATTGAAGTTCTTTATAATATTGAAGTTAAATCAGTGCTTTTACCATCATTAGATAATTTATGCAAGTATCCATACTTTCAACAGAGTGAAGAGTTTGTGTGTTTTTACCACCTCATCCTCATTTTTTGTATTGTTTTTGTGCTTTTCTTCCTTTTACTAGTTTTATTACACTGTACGTTCCTGTACTTTCAAAAATAACCAAAATTATGCTACTTCCTCTAGGAAACAGCTATGTCCATCCCTGGTGGCGATCATGGGAAATCCTGTCAATGACAAAACCATCACCTCGCACCACAGTCATATAGGGGCGCCAGACCGGGAAAGACTCTCAGACAGACTTAGTTTAGGTAACTTGATCGGAAGCTTATTGGTTTGATAGGTTCTTGGGAAAATGTGGATGTGAATATATGCACTGTAACTGTGCAGTGAAGTAGGTATATTTGTACTCGATGTTCAATTTTTATCTATTGAAAAACAGTTAAACAATCAAATGTACAATTAGAAAGATGAACACGGTGGTGCAATGGTTAGCACTTGTGCCTCACAGCAAGAAGGTCATGGGTTCGATTCCAGCACCAGTCACTGGTGGGACCTTTATGTGTGGAGTTTGCATGTTCTCTGTGTGGGTTCTCTCCGGGTACTCCAGCTTCCTCCCACAATCCAAAGACATGCATTGATAGGTTAATCGGCTAATCTAAATTGCCCATAGGTGTGAATGTGATTGTTTGTCTCTATATGTCAGCCCTGCGATGAACTGGTGACTTGTCCAGGGTGTACCCCGCCTT
>JAQQZY010000008.1:1826201-1837353 GCA_030068375.1 Ostorhinchus rueppellii
AAGTAGCTGGGATAGGCTCCATGTGACCCCCGTGACCCTAGTGAGGATAAAGCGGGTATAGAAATGAATGAATGAATTTACTCCAATTTGTCATGCAAATTAGGGCAGTATTTTACCAGAAAGTAATGAGTAAAACATATTAACATCTTCATTAATGTTGGTTTTATAAACTTGGATAAACTATTATAGCTGAAAAATATGAATCATGCCTAGACTTATTGAAAGTTGATAAACAGTAATACAAAGCTCCACAGCCCGTTTTAATGTTGTAAAGTAAAAACATTACAAATTAGAAAATTATGAAACTAAAAAAACTATGGAAGAGCTAAATCTTATTAAATTTTCAATATATAAAATTTAAGTTGTAATGGAATCTGTTCTGTGATGGGAGCTGGTCATTTGTTGATATTACCACATCCCAATCTGGCTGTCTCAGGTGCCTGTATCTATAATAATGGCCACAATACACTGATTTCCAAATATAAGACCCTGCTCAGTTTTTTGCCAAAAAGCTAAAAAAATGTTACTTAGAAACAGTATTGATTAACATCAACAAATGGCCTAGCACAAAACAGACTCCAATACAAACTTGTATTTGACTCTTACATTGAACTTTTAAATACCAAAATATAAATCCACCAACATAATCAGTAAAAAGCCTCTTGACTGAAAATGGTCACTTGTTGTACACCAATATGAATTTGTCTCAATGTGAAAGCCTCCTGTATTTAAGTAAAATCTCAAATTTCAGGAATAAGTTACAGTTCATAACTTAGGTTTCTTCTTAGTGGATTTTCTCCATTTTTGACATAAATTTTACCATAGATGTATCTGGATGATATTATAGATGTTTATAAATATTAGCTTATGCTGTTATTTGTGATTGGAAATGAGAGCAAGAGAACTTTCAATTGACAACACTTTGATATTTCATCCAATTTTTGTTGTCCAGGGATTGGTTTGGAGTTAGAGTCGACTTCAAGTGGGGGTGTATCTGATCAAGGCAGAGGATCGGGCTGCTCATCCAGTGCCCCCGCCAGGATAGCACCAGTGGTGCGGACAGTGTGCTACATCGCTGCAGAGCTAGTCCGTCTGGTGAGCTGTGTGGAGTCGATGAAGCCTGTGCTGCAGTCACTCTATCACAGGATCCTACTTTACCCCCCCCCTCAGCACCGTACTGAGGCCATCCGCATCATGAAGGAGGTAACCACACTAACAAAGTTTTCCTTCTGACCATTTACTTTAGATTTCCTGAAATTTGACATGGTCAGAACCTGACACATACAGGATTTGTGTGTGTGTGTGTATGTAAAATCAATTCCCTTTGACATAACCAGATTACTTAGATTTATTTTCAAAACAGAAATAATGCATTTACCTTCAGACAGAAATTTCTGGAAAGCACACTTTTGGTCAGATTCAGGATTTGTTTGTCAGGTAGTCTACACAATAATGAGATGGTATAATGAAATGAAACAAGTGAATGTAAATTAATCACATCGAATCTCTGTGTTTGTCAGATTTTGGGCAGTCCTCAGCGGCTGTACGACCTTGCTGGTCCATGTGTGGCTGAGTCTGAAACTAGAAAACGCTCCTTCTCAAAGAGGAAATCCCACCTGGATCTGCTCAAGCTGTATGTTATACTTCTGTGGATGTCTGTACAAAAAAGTTATTTATACACTGAAGAGTAATGTACATTATTGTAGAATCTTAAGTCTCAGTCACAAAGCTTCTTACAAGATCTGGAGTTTGTAGACATTCATGGAAGGAGCAGTAGTTTCTTACAGCCATGTTTACAAAGTTGGTAGGCTGCTGTTCAAATTGCAAGAGCAACTTGAGGTCTCTGTGAGAAAATGATGGGATTTTGTGTTGTACAAAGACTTTCCAGTTGTCATGTTCTTTGTAAGGGTGCCTTGTGACCTCCCTACATCATACCTACAACCACTTCATGAATTATTATGTCGTAAGATGGCCATACCCTAATCTTATGCACTCTCAAGTTGATGGTAGGAAGATCTTATGCTTTTTCAGAATTTTTAGACCGGTATATTAACAGTGGCCATGCACTAAAAGTCCTGTGTCATGATCATCACATTCAAGATAGTAATAATGCCCACAACACTGAAACTTTTACAGCTGCAAGATGAAGAAAAGGAAGATTAAGCAGTTGCAGCTGCTTTTGGTCTAGCAGCAGTAGAAGAAAAGGGAAGTTCTAAAACACTTGACATAAAAAAGCTTAATGCTCTAGAACCATGACCAATCATCACCAAAGTTTATATTGACATCTCCAGTCATTATCCACCTTCACCTATGCAAAAATCAAAAGGAAAACCATAGAATTATCGGTGCTGTCCAATATTAAGCCTCTTCCTCTCCACAGGCACAAAAAAATCCAAAACAACTTGGCATAGTTTAATCTTAGAGTATTGTTTTTTCATTCATTCATTCATTCATTCATTCATTCATTCATTCATTCATTCATTCATTCATTCATTTCTTTTCTGAACGGCTTTATCCTCCAGAGGGTCACAGGGGTGCTGGAACCTATCCTAGCATTAGAGATGTCATGCATAATTTGGTGAGAATTGATTGAAGTTTTTCTAAGACCTGACTCATTACTACCCTGCTGTTATTTTTTCCATAAGTAACAGAGTAAAGTAATAAGATAGAAGTCAGAGGAACACCGATGTATGAACTAATATGATTAAAGTATTACCTATCGTGTGTTTTATATTTGGGATCATGCGCTGTCCATACTGCAGAATTACACATTCCTGTATGTGTATGTGAATATGTGGGGAAATATTGACCTGTACTGTTAAACATAATAAGAATTAGGAGTCATAACAAGACTTGAACTTAAGAAATTTGAAGTAGAAGGGATAAGAATGAAACAAAGATACACAAGAATAATAGAAGGAAATGAACGTTAAAAACCACTAAACATCCATCACCAAGTGCCTAACTCTAACTGTCCGTCAAGCACATTCTCTCCATCACCCTGCTCCTCCATCAATCCACTAATAATATACTCATGAAATAAAGTATTTCTTCAAGTATCATTTGTTGTTATCCCTCACTTGTGTGTCGCATACAAGTCACAAACTAACTTGACAAAACTCATTTATTTCATCACTAAAAAAACAAAAGCCACAAAAAATGTCAGGGGTATGAATAACTTTGATTACAACTATATGCCCACCTGGCAAAAGCTTCGGCCATCAGTTGGTTTCTCATTTTTCTCATTTAGGAGTTGTTACAGAGACAACCTCGAACTTATAACTAACATGGTATTAAACTACTATTATCACAATAAAACCTCTAGATTATGTATGGAAGGTAGCTAGCCTTAACTTGGTTGGCTTGGATCTATTTCTGAGTTGTAATATCTGTCATATCTGTAAACTTGCTGACAGCAGAAACCTGTTACCACAGTAACATTTGTTTACATTTGTGTCACTGTTGCAGAGTGATGGATGGCATGACGGAGGCCTGTATGAAGGGAGGCATTGAGGCCTGTTACTCTTCAGTCTCATGTGCCTGTGCTCTCCTCGGAGCGCTGGATGAACTGTCCCAGGGCCGAGGCATCCAGCCTGAGCAGGTATGAAAGAAAAAGAGTCTAAAATAAAATGTCACTGTGCGTCGTCAAACAACTCCAGGAATGTGTTACAAGAACAAAAGAAAAACCCTTATATCTATCTATATGAAGCAAAACTAGAAACAGCAGCTTTTAAAAATATGGTGTTTGTAATAATTTGGATGCAGTAAATACAGTATTGGTGTATAGACTTGTGAGGTCATACCCTTTTTGGAGCTGTTGTTATGTTTGTCACATACTTTCTCATCTGGCATTTTTAGTGCTATAAGTAAGAGATATTTCAAGATTGCAAACTAACAGTTTGAAAGTAACAGGATAACAGAGGAAGGACTGCTTTTGAGAGGTATATTAAGTGTAACATTGATTTTATTTACCAAAAAAATCCAACTAAGTCAAAATATAGGGTAAAGTTGGCTAGCTTAGCATACACTTAAAAAAATTTCAGCCAAGTCAAAATATAAAGATAAGGTTAGCTAGCTTAGCTCACACTTAATAGACACTTAAAAGACAGCTCAGTATGACTTGGAGATTTTATATATTTTTAACCATTACTGAACTAGTGTGTGTGTGTATGTGTGTGCGTGTGCATATATATATATCTCTTTAGCCATAACAACAATAACATATGATCATCACAACGTCTGACATGAAATACACAAAACATTGTTTTGTAGTCTGTGTGTATGTGTCCATGGTCACTACAACACTTGACACCCCCCTCTGAACTTGGAGAGTATCTGCTGTCCTATTTGCATGTTCAATTTGCGCACCTCCAATTTTGCGAGATAAAATTTGTTATAAAAATGTGTTATTGAGTCATGCCCATTTCTGGGAGGGGCAGAACACAGACACAGTGAGTAATTGAGTACCTGCTCTCTCCAGGCTCGACTTCTCCTCAGGCGACTGGATGATCTGAAAGATGGGACAGAGTCAACGCGAGAGTCCATGGAGATCAATGAAGCAGATTTCAGGTGGCAGAGACACATCCTGTCCTCTGAGCAGCCTCCGTGGGACCCCAGCTCTTCTTCCTCAAACATGGCCACTGCAGGGGCCACTGAACGCAGTCCTGACATAAGCATCAGTATCACCACAGAAACAGGCCAGACCACCCTAGATCTGGAGGTAGGAGAGCTCAGCCTAGGTTTGGGCCATACCACTCCTGAGGACTGTGGAGAGGATGCACGGCTTCCCTCACCATCATCTTGTGCAGGTCAAGAGGGAACCAAACGACATCCGGTCCTTAGGCCTGACCGAGTAAGCCAGAGGGAAGAGGGAGGAGGAGGTACAGGAAATGTTGAACTGGGAAGAGAGAAAGAAAAGGGGGTAGGAGGAGGAGAAAGAGGAGGTGTTGTTCCTCCTGATGTGGTACAACGAAGCCATGCCCTTGTCTACCCTGACATCACCAACTTCCTGTCTGTGGAGTCTCGGGCCAGATCTTATCATGGTGGATCACGATACAGTGAGAGCAACTTCAGGTAGGACTGTATGTCTAAGCATTGGCTGTTAACAAAAAACTACAGAACACATTTCACTACAAACTTCTCATACTGTCTTACTGACTGGACAGGGAGAATTCTTTAGACAGTGCTTGTGTTTTTAATTGTTTGCTAACCTCGACATATTCTGCTGTTGACCTAAACTACATTGCACTTGAAAAATGTTATCAAACTTTTATTACTTTCATATGTGCTGCTGACTTCTTGGCCAGGTCACCCTTGTAAAAGGGATCTCAATCTCAATGGGAATTACTCTAGATAAATAAAAGAAAAATTAAGTAAATATACTGACCTGACAGTAGATTGACCATGACAGTAATTTGACTGGACTTTCTTGACATTTTCTGGAAATCAAAACCCTGAGGCCATATTTACTGAGTTTAGCATCTCATGCAACGTATGAGGAGGAGTTTCCATTTCTGCAGGTGGTTCATGAACAATGCACACTTTTTTTTAAACATGTAGCATCATCATCACAATAATATATTGAATACATCAGGAGTGGCACACATTCAACACCATTTTCTGCATTGCTCTTTTAGTTAGTTTATACTTTATGGCCAAGTCATATTTTTGGCCAAATTGTGATACCTGCAGCAGTATAAATGGAATAAAGTTATGCTTATATCACAATTTGGCCAAAAATATGAATTAAGCAATTATGCTATGAGGCTAACAATATGATAAAACCTGTCACTGTCATTGTAGTTGCAAAGTATAAAATAATGCTTATTCTTGTTGGTCAACTAGCATGGAGGAGCAGGACTTGTCACGGACAGAGTTTGACTCCTGTGACCAGTACTCCATGGCTGCAGAGAAGGACTCGGGGCGTTCAGACGTGTCTGATATTGGCTCTGACAATGTCTCACTGGCTGACGAGGAGCAGCAGACACCTCGTGACTGTCCAGGCCACCGCTCCCTTCGTACCGCTGCTCTGTCCCTCAAACTGCTCCGCAACCAGGAGGCTGACCAGCAGAGCGCCAGGCTGTTCGTCAAGTCACTGGCAGCGTTGTTGCCTCGGCTGTTGGGATTGGCCACGGCCACAGAAGTGGACCTGTCATTGCAAAACTTCTCCTCCACTTTCTGTTCAGGACTGCAGGCTGGTAAGTCAGGAGGGAAGTGTACATTTAACATGATGACATAGACTGTAAAACAAAACAATGTCAACTCTCAAACTCTCCTACACCACTTATCCCACAGGTCCATGTCTGTTCATCTCTCTGTATTCAATCTGCTGCAGTACTCTATCCCTGAGTCCATAAAACGCATTCAATTGTCTTTTCAACCCCATTTTAAGAGGAAGTGGATGAAGCTAAGTAAAATTACAGTTCTTGAAAAAAAGTTAATGATGAAATAATATTTGGTTTGTTTCTTAGTGAATGTTAGCACATTCGCTATTTAACATTAGTTCTCACTGCATCTGCCAAATCAGAACTTGGTGGATTCACCAGATGTAGACAGAATTTTTATTAGATATGTCACATATTTGCACTTTGTTTTTCATTATTCAATCATTTACCTTCACCGTACATTTAAGGGATTATAAATAAACAGTTGAACTGTATGTAAACACATAACAAGCATGATGTGATATACTGCTGCAAACAGACCAGGGGATTAAACACTATTTAAGACACTTAAAATTGTGATTTTCTGCAGATAAAACAATGACTATGGAAACTAATCATTGTATTTCAGTTAAATGGATTAATTTTGTCCCCTCTGAAACATTAAAGAAAGACATTATTGCACAGAGCTCATTTTACTAATGACAAATTAGCAAAAATATATCCAAATGTTGATCCTTTGTGTCCCCAA
Source organism: Ostorhinchus rueppellii (assembly GCA_030068375.1). Lineage (NCBI taxonomy): Eukaryota > Metazoa > Chordata > Actinopteri > Kurtiformes > Apogonidae > Ostorhinchus > Ostorhinchus rueppellii. The sequence continues at coordinate 1,833,114 of JAQQZY010000008.1, forward strand.
TGCAAAGGCCAACCAGCAGACTTGATGCACATGTTCTGGTTATGCCCAAAACTCTCTACCTTCTGGACGAGTATCTTTAAAGCTTTTGGTGAGATATTTGGAACCCAGCTGGACCCCGACCCGATCTGTGGTCTCTTTGGCCTAATGTCAGAAGAATCTACTATTGTCCTACCAACCAAAGCCTGTGCTGTCATAGCTTTCAGTACTTTCTTTGCGAGACATTTGATCCTCTTTAAATGGAAGCAACAGACACCTCCATCCTTCTCACATTGGGTCAAAGAAGTTATGTATTTTTTAAAACTGGAAAAAATCAAGTACACATTTAAATGATTTTCTCATTCCTTCTTCAAGATAAGGAGACCCTTTCTAATAATAATAATAGTAATAATAATAATAATGAGACCCTTTCTTGCCTATTATGATTCTTTACAAGTACCCCTTGATATTGATTAAGATGGAAATCACATGATCCATAGCAGCACTGAGCAATCTTTTCTCTCTCTTTTTTTTTTAATTAATACATTTGTCATTATTTATTTATTTATTTTTATTCCCCCCCCCCCCTTTTTTTTTTTTTTTTTTTCCTTTTTCCCCAAATGTGTATATTCAACATCCAATGACCTGTAACCCTATGGGTGGGTGGGTGTTAGATGGGATGGGAATCTCTCGATGCATTAATGTACCTGAGGGAAATGGACCTTAGTACTTTGGAGATGACTGGATATGTAAAATACCATGATGTACTGTACCCTCCAAACTGAGGGAGGATTCTTTTCTTCTTGTTTCAAAATCAATAAAACATATTTACAAAAAAAAAAGACATTATTGTAGACTGGCATACAGGTGTTAATGACTGTTTGGACCCAGGAATTACTTTTGTGGTTCCGTGATGTCAGACTTGTCAGACAACAGGATTAGCCCACCAATGGAGTGATAATTTACCAATGATGCAAGTAAAATTTAAAATTTTTGGAGAGAGTTTGAAATTGGGGAGATGCCCATACTATATATACTGTGTTTTTTAGTTAATCAAACTGGACAGCTTATTTGATGAGGGGGGAAAGCAGCTGCCTCTTTCTTTTGTTTTGTCAGATTTGCACAAGAACAATTTTGGTGTGGGCTGCTTCTGAAAATACAGTCACTGTTTGAAATGAAGTGGCTGTACAAAATAGAATAAATACAACGTTCTGTGCTTTGTCAGAGTGCAGTGGTACATTATTAACAGTATTTAATGGAATTGTTGAATTTTGTCTACAGAGACGATTTGCGTTTCTTGCATTAAAAAGTCACAGACATCTGCCAAGTGTGTCCACACAAAAATCGACTGCTCCCTTGATGCATTTCAGTAGGAACCAGGCATCAAATGTGCCATAATTGCCAAATAAATACTGTTACACTAAATGCTAATAAGTTAGTTTCACCCCTCTCTCTCCCTTCGCTCTAGCAGAAAATTAATGAAAAAATGAAAGGAGTATTTAAAGAATAAGCTCTTCATGTCAAAGAAATAAAAATGTTCAAGTAAATACTGACTGATTGAAAACTTATATGGACTACATATTAACATAAATATAGTTAAGTCGTAAACACCTATATATTACAAATAAGGTTTCAATTGAGGCTGTACAGTGTGTGTGCAGTTCATCAGTCTGCAGCAGGACCTTTTTAATGAAACATTATGCCTTCAAGCCACGACCCACAATTCATCAGTGAAAACAGTGTGCCTGCTGGGAGTTTTTGCTTCAGTAGTGCGAAATTACAAATCAAATTAAACCTTACGGTTAAGTGACTTAATGAATTTGCTGTAAATTCCCAGAGTGAGTTTCTGATTGAAAACACTTTCACGTTCATACATGAAACACCATGCTCTGTCCTCTCCTTTAAACTCTTTACCTTCTTACTTTCTACACAACTTAATAATGTCACCCAGTGGCATTTTCTATACTTAAGAATCTAGTTTTTCTTGTTGTAAACTTATTCATCCCCCTCCCCTTCCTGCAGCTGTTCCACAACATATTCAACGTGTACACAACAGCTGTAAATAGTATTCATAGCTTTTTTAATTTTGCAAGTTACAGTTCGTTATTTCTATTATGTATCTATTATTGTACTAATTGAATGTTCTTGTTACTCTTGTGTGCTTTGTTGTACTCCACTCTTGCTGCTATATATTTAGAATTTCCCCTTGTGCGACAAATAAAGGAATATCTTACCTTCGCTTAGCTTACCTTACCTCACCTCTACCTTACTTCTACCTCAGGTGGGATCCACTCTCCGGGTTTCGAGGCAGGTGACACTCTGAGCTGTCAGTCTCTGATGAATGCAGATGGCCTTTACCTGGTGTCGTACTATGCTCTGCTCCTCAACCTCAAACTCTGCTGCTGCGACTACTACAGACGGCGAACACTTACACCTGTTCTCAGCCTGGTGAGGGCACTGATTCACTAATGTCAGATTTCTTTCACTTAGACATGTCTCACATTTCTTGCTGGATGTCACAGTTGAAGCGGAGATATTCTGGTTTATATCTGGCGATAATGGAGCACATGTTGGGACGTTTACTCTTTGAAGACATGTTTTGTGCTACAATGTGTTGTTTACATGAAAGCTATAGTTGTTATTGATACTCAATGAGACAATAACAAATATTTGGAGCAAATTAGGGCGAGGTAATGAGGATCAAAAATCACATGTACTGTGAGTGTGATCCAATTAAACTACAGATGATTTTACAGACCGTATTGTATATTGTATTGTCAGGTGCTTTTGTAGCCCTGAGCCTGTTTACATGACCTTAAAAATCTGATAACTGGAAATAATTAGATTATTGTTGTAATCAGATCTGATGCATTTATATGCACTCAAGAAATGGAATAATCGAAAAACTGTGATTTAGACGCTCCAGTCCATTATCGGATTTCTTTTGCAGTATGTACATACACAGTGATTGCAGACTTAAAGTTCCTAAACTTCCTCTTCCACTCATGTTTTACCAGGTCACTTCCATTTTCTATGACTTTTAATTGTTTTTGTTGCGTAGATGCACAGATGTAAAAGAACAAAATAAATCTGATTAATCTGCATACATGCAGGAAGATATCAGAGTATTGAGGAGAAATAGAGATGTGTCAATCTGATTTCACATAATCAGATTACTGCTTTATCTGATCAAACATTATGTTATACTGTTTACATGATCACCTTAATAATCTGGTAACTTCAGAAATCGGATAATGATCAGAGAATTACATGTAGTGTGCGCGTAAATGGACTCATTGATGCTGCTAGGCTTGTCTAAGTGTATTCCGGTCTATTTACTCTTTGGAAAAGTGTTTCTCAACCTCCATTTCTAGGGATGCCGCTTTTGAAGAATTAAAAATACCAAACATCTTGACCCAGTTCACATAGATGGGACCATATTTGTAAGTCATGAGAAGAGTAACTGTGCATATAAATGAACCTCCCTGACCATTTTACTGCCCTTTCTACATTTGTCTCTTCGCCACGATACTGACATTAACTACTTTTAAAAGTGTACTTCTTGTTGAGCTTTGTTTGGAATGCTTATGCATATCATCAGAATATATAGGCTTGTGCAGCTACTGTTATCAAACAAGCAACAGTAAGGTCTCTTCGATGTCAAATCTGATTACCACTCATTTATTTGGTGACAAAAATAAAATCTCTGATTTTAGAACCTGTTAGCACTGAAAATGTTCAATTAACTCACTTAAATTTGGTGTAAAATGCTTTTTTCTGCCACAGATGATCCAAAATAAAGGAATTTAGATGTTAAATGAGCAAACATCCCTTCAATACAGTGACTATAGTGACACTGACACTTTCAAACCTAAGAGAACAGATCATAGAACAGATTAGGCTATGGGAAAGTAAATAAGTGAAACATAAATAGAGAACTGTATAAACTAGAAGCAACCAGCAGTAATCTGGAAACCACCAAGCTGACACACTCAGAGATGTTGAAAATTCTAGAAAACTTTTAATAGAATGTAAAAATACTCCAAAAGAGAACTGAAGACATTGGAGCGTATAAGGTGAAAGGCAACAAATCAGAATACTTTATTAATCCTATGGGAAATTGGGGGGTGTCTCCTAAAAAAATCTTCCTCTCGCCCACCTGGGCGGTGTCTCCTCCTCCAGACTCTGGTCCTCTACCAGAGGCCTGGGAGTCTGAGGGTCCTGCGCAGGATCTTAGCTGTTCCCAGCATTGCGCTCTTCTGGA